>JASDQU010324939.1:1867-12921 GCA_032191745.1 Picea mariana
GTATTATGCTTCTTTAAATTCATATATGTTCTATATTCTATTTTTGTAATTTGTAGTGAGCTCAATATATTTTGGAGACAACAATTTGGTATGACCTCCACTATTTTTATATATGTCTTTATTGATTTTATGATCGTGTCATATTCAGTAGATACATATTCATACACTTGCAAGTTATTTGTATAAGTGTTATGTTTTTGGATTCATGGTTTATGCCCAACTCATGCACTTATGTATTGTTGGATTCATTTAAATGCCCAACAAATAATCTTTTCTTCATCTCAACCTCACAAGGATTTCCTTACTCACTGTTAGGTTTGAGATTAAATGTTCTTCTCTTTCTTCCAGCTATCATTACCAACTATTGTGCTCTATTGAATGAGACTTTGTGCCTAATGGAAAGGCCGTAGGTCTGAGAGATTTACAACCTTTATTTCCAGTTTGTTGTCATTTTATACTCAACCCTATTTATCCTTTTCTCTATCATTTAAATCTAGTATTCTGAGCATAATGTTGAGAGTTGTTGTTTAGTGACAGTAAGCAGTCACCTTTCTTGAATTTGATGAGGGAGCCCCCTTTGTCCCAAGAGCCATCTTGAGGTGAAAATTAGGTTTTGAGATGCCTTGGCATAGTTCCTAAGTAGTCGGGAACATCTCAAGGTTACAACATTCCTCCTTCATAATTTCAAGGCCTTCCTTATTGTAGAGCACTTCCAAGACTTCCTCTACTTCTCTAATAACCCTATAATTTTTCATCTTTTTATCCCTAGGATAGTTAGTAGCTACCTTTTTTGCCTCTTTTAGATTTTGTTGGAGTTGAAGTGGAGTGACTTCTCTTAAATAAGGTCCATTAATGGTTTCAAAATTGCTTTGATTTTCCCCACAAAATCCTCCATCTTCATCCACTCTGGATTTAGTTTAAAGGGGTTGGCATGTTTCTCTATTGTAGAATCCACTTTTAACATCACAAGATTATGGTCAGAGTCCCCTTCAATGGTGACCCATTATTTTATCCTATTGGTTTCATCTAGGAATGCTTCATAAAATAAAAAAACTTGTCGATTCTCTTAGCAATTCCAGCTTCCCCCACTCTCTTGTTACTCCAAGTGGGAGATAGATTAGAAGGTTCAATATCCAAAAAACCAGTTTCTTCCATTTTCTAATAAAATATCTAGAGAGAGATTCCAGTTGAGAAATCAGTCTGCAAACCTCTGATGCTCCTAAGGTGAAATTCAATTCCCCCCCATCACTACCAATTCGTTTTGAATACTATCCTTTTTGAAAAATCTATCACAATAGTCCATCCTGTCCATATAAGGAACATAAACATTTAGCACTGCGATATATTTCCCTAGGTATAAAGAGAAAAAGGAAGTCCCTAGTCCTGTAGGAAAGACCCAATAATTTGTGACAGTGAAGGAGCATTTATTCCATCCAGTCACATTCTCGCCGGATCTCCCATTGTCATTAATAAAAAAAATTCCAAATTCCTAAGTAGTTTAGAGAGTTCCTAAGTGATTTTCTTTGCATTTGTCATTGTCTCTTGCAACATAATAATAAAAGGTTTGATATTGCCAATTAATCTCTTTACAACCAACTTATTTGAGGGGTTGGACAACTCTCTACAATTGAAGGTTAGAAAAATCATTTGGAACCCTTGAAAGGGGGATTTTCTATTAGAGCCCTAATTAAGGATGGTTATTTCCCACACTTGACTTCCAAAGATGCTTGTTTCTAGGCCATTGACATGGAATATTTCCTTCCCCTTTGAATGTGTTTGGGTATTTTCTCTTCAAAAAATCCTAAACCCCATCACCTTCGCTAGAAAATCAAGTGTGCCTTTGCTTCTATGTCTTAAATTGTACTTCACTAGTTTCAAGGGATTGGAGTCCCTAGTGCCCTTTCCATCTAGAGAGTAGTCCAAATTAGGGTTTGTAGTGGAACCTTCTAGAGCTTTTCCAACATCCACACCCTCTATAATTCTATAAATAGGTATGAGAGGCAGTGGGTTGGGGTTTTCTATATCAAAAAAATTAGGTAGGAAATCATTCATGGATTCTAGTTCCGCAGATCCAACCTCATTTCTCCATGACCCAAAAATAAATTTTTTTGAGGAATCACCTTTATTCATAGAGTGAGATTTATGAGTCTTACCAAAAATTTCCTTCTTGTCCTTGTGGTTTCCGACCATGTCTAGGTTAGGTTCTTTGACTTGCCTAATGTCTGTGCTCTAATCATATGTTAATATTGTTCCTCTTCGAAGGACATATAAGGTCTTTTGAATCCCTACATTTTCTTTCTTGCTTATGGCCATGACTATTTATAGATCCAATGTCTCCAAACCTATCAAATGCTTCCTTGGTACCCATTTCTTCCTCATACTTGGATAATTGCAATCTGCAACAAGGTGGCAACATATGCATATTAAAGTTATTCTTTCATAGTCCATATTGAGGTGGAAAAGATCAACTCCCCTTCTAATATTCATAGACTCTACCAAACCTTTGCTCACCTCCAATGCTACCAAGATTTGAGTCATGCCATAATACCCAGTCTCTTGGAAGGATAAGTTTTCTTTGTAAAAAGTACCTAAAGAATTACCCATTTTTTAGAACACCTCCTCAAATCACAAAAACAATGGAAATCCTAGAATATAAACCCATACCGGAAGAATGTCCACACTAGTTGATTGAGCATCAAACTCTATGTGCCATTTCTTCAAGAACAAGGATTAATATCCCCACTTTCAATGCAAGTGAAATATTTTTTCTGCTTCTTTGGCCGTCCTAAAAACCCAAACCAACCATCCTTTTTCCAGAAGCAAGGTGCATGAAGAGCCCCCAACCACTGGTTTGAAATTTATCTTGGTCCAATTCTTCAACTCCTCATTACTCAATCTCTTCCTAGGAAAACATCCTACCAACCCCCAATACCCCATTTCCATAATCTCATTGAGTTTATTTTTGCCACCTAGGTTTAGGTTGATGGCCTCTTGTGTCTTTTTGAAACATTTACGTCTCTTTGGCTCTCTTGAGCCCTCCTAAGACTAAATCCCTGCCACCTCTGAGTCTGAGGATGGGGCACCACTCAATAACTTTAGATCCAACATGGTTCCCACTGAACCAAAATTAGAAACACAATCTTGCCAATCAAAATTGCAAAGGAAATCAATCTTGTGACATGCCTCATTCAATGTGTTTTGATATTCATACATGGATTAAGAAACCACCATCCTCCTCTATCTCTGCAATTAGGGTTGATGGATCCAAAGGATTTATGGTCCTTGGATTGATCACCAAGAACTCTTGTCACCTTGTTCTTCATCTGTCTTGGGGTTTTGACACCTTGTAACTCTTAGTTCCTGCACTAACTTGCCTATAATTTCCATGGTGGCCTCCTCCAATGGTTTGGACCCTGGGTGGTGTAGCTTGTTGGAATATTGCAATGCATCCACACAAGCTACAACAAGGTTGGACCAAATCGCTTGACCCTCCAACAAATTATCGGTGAATTCAATAACTTCCTCCTCATAGCCCATTTTGTCTTTCCACGTGTTCTCAGTATGACATAAGTGGTGACAAGGTCACCCTACATCCACCTAATTGGTTGCTCTTGTGGAAGAAATATTGCCAAAACCCCATTCTCTCATCGCTCTCCCCTTCACAATAAAAAAATCCTCATTGTTATTGTAGGTGGCTCATGTGGAGGTGGATGGCTATCTTTGGTAAGAATAAACCACATATGCTAATATCTCATCCAGTGATTTCGATCGAAGCCTTTGAGGGTGCCTATACACTTAGTGTCTCCACCATGAAAGCTCTGGAAACATAGTTACTCGTCTAATCTCTAGATACCCTAGTTCATGCCATTGAAATCCTTCGGTCCATCCAACCCTTCGTTCTGGATCACACGTGCATCATTCCTGACTAAGGAAAATCATTTATTATTTCAAATGAATAACATATCGATATCATAATATCCACTTTTTGAGAGTCTTCACTTGAAACAACATATACCAATAAATAACATATCAGTATCCTCATTTCCGCCTTCCCGAAGTCTTCACTTGAAACAATATATCTCCTCCCTTAGATAGAAATATTCACCACAGGACACGATCACTTGACACATACCTCCCGTAGACACGCCTATCATAAACCTACACTTGTTGATATCCTTTTATTTTCCGTAGGACATAGTCACCTGGCGTGTACCTCCTACAAATGTGTCCCCTCCTTAACCTCACAAGCACATACATACCTAATAATTAATATAACTTCAACTTGACTAAGTAATTAAATGAATTAAAATGTTTTAACCTTTAAAACATTGTGTCAAATATGAGTTTAAAGACAAGTGACATGTTCATCAGTAACAATGATGATGTTTGTGATTCTCTAAGATGGGCAAGTTCTATTACAAATAAAGAGAATTTGACTAAATATTATTCAAAATGTCATTTCTATAATTAAATTTGGTGTAAATAAAAGTATTAGTATCATTATGGTTTTCATAAGATAAATATCTTAAAGAATAGTTAAATTATGAAACCTAATAAAGCTGCATCTAATATTATTATGGTAAGATATGTTAAACAAAAAAAGTTGTTTATCCTTAACTTATTGTATAAACAAGGCTACGTGGTAGCGAATACCTGTTGATGTAGCGTTAACAAACACTGAGTTATCATGTGGGTTGCAAGTCACTGGAAATAGAATTGGATTAATTATGTGGCTACCAAATCCTACGATCTATTTGTTCCATGAATCAAGAGGCAGTGTAGTCGAGAGATCCAAATCTGATAATGAAAAAGTGTGAGACAAGTAATTTTCATTAAATTGGGAAATGGACAGTAGCAACTGTCTTTCAACTCCTTTTACATGGTTCCAAGTATTATTAAGAGACAATGGACATCCATCGTTGGCTGTGCTTATTCCTGCCCCTATCGGGCGGGCTGAACCCAAGAATATTTGGAAAACAATAATGAGTCTAAGTGCCAAGTCACATACAACAACGCCAAGACCAAAAGTGACACGCATCAAAGTGACAACTCTTCCTTTGTTATAATATTAAGTAAAAGTGTCACGCATCAAAGTGACGACTCTTTCTTTCTTATAATATGAAGTAAAAGTTTCGCGCATCAAAGTGACAACTTTTCCTCGCTTCTTATGAAAAGGTTTGATTTGAATCTGCAATGGGTACCGATCGATTGGTCTCAGTTGAGTGTTTTCCACTTGGGGAGGTTGACCGCTTTTATCTTGGAAAATAATTGTTGTCGATTCCCATTTAAAAAAAAAAGTGAATTGTACTGAATGTTTCTCAAGAAAATGTGATTTGTGCTGAATGTTTATCAGGTTGATGTACCCATTTAAAGATGGGCTGAGCGGAAGTGATGAAGGAATTGTTGCCCATTCCCCTCTAGTATAAAAAAACAAAAGAAAAAGTTTGATTTGTGATCAATGTTCCTCGGTACGTTGGACCTGTTTGACATATTGGTATTGGACAAATTTGCCACACACATCAAAGAGACAACTGAGCGGTAAAATTTAAGATGAAAAAGTAAAAGAGAAGGGTTGATTTGTGCTAAATGTTTCGATTTATATGTGCACGACACGTCAAAGTGATTCGATACAAGAGCTCTTATAAATAACGTTTGCTCATTTCCTCGCTCTAATGTTGGATAATCCCAAAGGGTCGAAATGTTAAAGGACACCAAACATAGTTTGAATATCACCGATGCGCTCATGTGCCAAGGATTTTACTTCTGTTAATAAGCACTTAATCCACAAAACAACATCAAATGTAAAAGTCGATAATGCCAAAAGGAAAACACCAACAATATTATAGGTGTCATTCATTATGCTAAATATGCAGTCGACAGTAAACAAAGATGCCAAATGTTGATGATCGTTGACATCAAGTTCACCTGCCAGTCTAGTAGATTCTTCAGTGCACAGATGGAAATGGGAAGATGTACACTTGGTTTAAAAAGTCTCTATTGTAGATATCATGCCTTGGATGCTCCCAAGATGGTACGCCAAACACCAAAGAGTAGGAATAAAGAGGGAAGCTTAATACTGACTCGTGCGAGGGTCTTCTTCTCCACAGTGCACTGTCGAGACCCCTAATCAGTGCTTCTCTTGCAAGATACGATTTGGTCTATTGGATTCAAATGCTTGTACAGAAATACCCTCAAAGGGACTATACTTTCGTACCAAAGATTTTACAATATCTCATTTACCAAGGTTTGTTACAAGGTTTTGGTAACACCAAGAGAAAACATGTAGAAAGCAGTAAAAGCTTCCATGACCCTTATTCTTTGCATTACGCGTAGTTGAGGCAAAACCAACATTACTTCCATATAGGGAACAAACGCCCCAATGACCCTATTCAAAGAACTAAATGCCAAGCAAGAATGAGTCAAGGGATGCGTTACCAAGGCAAGGAGTGCATATGGAACGAGCACGTAATATATCGGTAAGTTGTCAACGTCCTCCATGTATGTAGATCTATGCTTGAAACAGATCATATAGATAACCCATATGGTTGTTATGAATGCAGATAAATCCATCCCTACAGTTACGATGGCATACAGGCTGATCTCCCCATTGGGATTTTCCGGCTAGGCATTCAAGTAGACCCTCACCGCTAAGAAAATGGCAGTAAGTTCCCGAGACTTGAGTGACAGGCCTGCGCATGTCTTCTTCTTTATCAGCTTGTAAATCAGCACTGAAATTCCACACACACGAATAATATTTTCCATGAGATACATGACCAAGGCCCAGTAATCCCCAAAGGTTAGAGAAATCAGTATCAGGATGAGAAATGTTATAGCCAGGGCTTGACATGGCTGTTTCTTCACAGATTGCCTCTTAAACCATGCTTTCACAGCAACGAACGGATTATGTGATCGCTTTATGGAACCCATGTCTAAATCATAGATTATATATATTTTACAATATCTAATAACAAAATGCCCAACTTAAGAGAGCATTGATCTTTGAAGAATGAACTCACTTTGGTTCCAAAATGAGACACCGACGTGTTCGTACAACTATGTCTTCCATGCCCTTTTCATGGAAGAAAGAATGAATCTTGTAAAATTTGATTCTCTAGAAGAGGATGCAGTCCACACTTGAAGCAATTGATCTGAAGAGAGGGAAGAAGAAGAAAAACCTGAACAACTAGTTGTAGTTGTTGAAGGATCCACAATCTTTGCAGATTTCTCCCTGTCCCCCAGTCTTAATACCCACATTCCCCAGTTTGATCATGGACGTCGCAAAGGAGTTGAAGAAGCTCTGCCTGGACTTGGCGAATGCATTAACATACCCATGAGTGCGAGGATTGACATAGAGTATATGGTCAGTTGCAAGAAGCGCCAGTCCTTTCATGGCATTGTGATAATAGGCGTTGTCAAGGTGGGCTACATGCAGAGCTTGGTGGAAGCTCCAACACGGAGACCGCCACATTGCTACTCAACAAGCGACCACGACATTGTCACTCAAACAACGACCATGACAACCAGGCTGTCAGGGAAATTGAAAATAATATAAATATCACATTGAAAAACAAACATTTATTGTTTACAAGTAATGCTATACTTTATTTCCAACATTACTTAGTTGGGGAAAAATTACGAGGCAAAACTATGTTTTAAACTAAGATTGAGGTGCAAAATTTGGGTGGCTCTGCAATAGAAAGGTCATTTGAACCACCAATCAAACATAAGAAAAATGCTTTAAACTAATAACTGCCAAAGATGTTTTTGTTAAAACTTTGGTTAAATTGTTAATATTTAAATAAGTCAAAGGAAACTAATACTGGATCAACGCATATCGATTGCTATATACCTATGCCTTCGACATATATAATAAGAGAATGATTGTATAAATATCACCCTAGATCCATCTCAATTTAGGATCTATCAAAAAGATAAATTAAACTTTTATAAGTAAAAACATTTTTTTATGGTTTCAAAATTTGATTAAAAACTTGTATTTCAAGAAATTTAATCTCTCAACCTTTAAACATAAAATGAGTAATTTCATATTAAATGATTTATTATATTTATTCAACATTATATATAATTTTATTTTTTATTGATATCTTTTATTTTTTTCAATATTATATATTATATAGGTTAATTTATAATGACATCATTCCATGTTACAACATCTTCCATATTAAATTATAACTCAAAAGTACCTACTTTATATGAAAGAGTGTTAAAGTTAACTTATAATGACATCAATCCATGTTACAATATCTTCCATATTAAATTATAACTGAAAAGTACCTACTTTATGCGAAAGAGTGTTAAAGTTTAAAAGATAAATACAATCATAAAACCCAAATACTTTTGATAAAATAATTTCAAAGTTAATTTAATGTCAAAAACATTGATCATGACAAGGTTGAATTGTGGATAAATTGTGGATAAAAAATATGAAAGACAAAGTGATGACTTTATTGAACTTTAATATTAAAAGACATTTATATTAATCTTTCCACATTAGATTCCTAAAAATTTTCTTATTGAATTCCATTTTTTAAATAATTACCCGTTTTATATCTTGACCAACCCCTTAAATAAATGAATTAGCATAAAGGTTATTACTTTTCATAATATTATTTTTCATTTGGTAAAAAATAACTTTGATTTTGGAGAACGTTGGTAAAAGATAACTATGACTTTGGAAGACATGGAAATGGTCCAATGTTGCCAAAGTGGTTATATATGTCTCCAATATATTTTCAATATGATGTTGAGATATCCATGTGGTTCTATATATGTTGGTGAGATATCATTATAATACCATTGAATAATCTTGTCAATGATGAATTCTAACCAATGTAATGTAAGCCAAGCATTAACTTTGCATCGCTTTTCTACACTGGGGCTTTTCATGAAAAGTCATACTTTCCATAAAGCATGTTTTTTCTGCCATATGAAGTGGATCATACTCAAAGAAACCGACATGACAGAAATGAAATGAGCTAATTAGGCAAGGATAGGGCTAACTTCTCATCTAAAGAAATAATATCCACATATATGAATTTTTCTTTTTATAATTAATTTATAAATTTAATATGAGTGAAGATAAAATTTTATAATATAATTAAAAGGAATATTGTGTATTTATGATATAAAACTTTTTAAATTAGTTAAGAGTTTGTATTCTTAAACATAAAGAAAGGAGAGATGTTCATGTAATATAACACATTAAAATAATAAGAATAATAAAATAATAAAAATTTATGTCGATTTTAGTGGAAGTTAATCATCATCATCATCATTAAAGAATGAAATATTTTAATATATTATAAAATGTTTTAATATATTAAAAATATATATTGGTTTGAATATTATTTTGCTTCAATTAATAGATGAGGAAAACAATATAGTGGTTATGGAGTTAGTAATATATTAAAAATATATATTAATATATTTTTTAATACTTTAATATTAATGTATTAAACCATCATAGATCCATCTTAATCCATGATTTAGAAGTGAAAACCTTTTTTAGAGTTCAAAATTTAAGTAAAGATTAAAGGTTTGCACCTTTAAAGATTTGATCCCTATGAATTGTTGATATTAGTATGGATCTATACTAGTTTATAAGCAATACTGTAATCATATCAAAATCTTAAAATTGTAAAATTAAATATTACATTTTTTTTTTTAATTTAAAAAAAAATTAAAAACAAAATTCTTATTATAAAATATTTTAATCACCCAATCCAATTTACAAAATTTACATATTCATTATAAATAAAACTGATTAAATGTGTTTAATAAATTCATCAAAATAATAGATTCACAAATAAATACAATTTTCAAATTCCAACCTTTTATACATATTTTTTAATTTCACTATATCCATTCTAAATAAAATTAAAATGGGTTAAATATATTTAATAAATTCATCAAAATAACTAATTCAAATATAAATACAATTTTCAAATTCCAACCTTTTATACATATTTTTTAATTTAACTATACATATATACGAGACCTTAACTACCAAACCTTAAGATAATATTGTATTTAAATTTTTTTTTTATTATATAATATTTTAATTATAAAATATAAATTAAACAATTTACAAATCCCTTATAAATTATGTATACGAGACCTTAACTACCAGACCTTAAGATAATAAGATAATATTGTATTTTAAATTTTTTTTTTATTATATAATATTTTAATTATAAAATATAAATTAAACAATTTACAAATCCCTTATAAATATAAAATATGTTAAACAAATCCTTCAAATAACTGAATTCACATATGAATACAATTTGCAAATTCCAACAGAATTCACATATGAGTACAAATTGAAAATTCCAACCGTGATTGTGAGTGTGATGCATTTTAGGCTTCTTCCTTGAACCATGCATGTAAAAAATGGGACCCTAGTCAGGTGCAGCGGAGGAGCTTTGTGTGCGACTCACTCAAAATCCAAAAAAACGATAGATAAGTGGTCCAAGGTGGGTTTTTATGTCTTTTCAGGTACCACTTCCATGGAAATTTCAAAGGATACGTGGGTAAGCATGATAATGACAAAGAAGACCTAAAAAATGACATTTTATAGTCCTACCATAACAATGGTCGCAGACATGGTGACAGAATGCAAACACACAGTCCGACTTTGTTAGGTGAGATACCCCACAAAACAGCAGGACCTACAACAGAAAACAACATTTGAACGTGTATGCTTATGGTTGGAATTTAACGACCCATTTGACCCCACATGTCACAAAATGGTTGAACCCCTCCCACCCAGTCACAGACTCCTGCCCCTCTATAATGTATACACACTGAGTTGTATACTTAACCCATGACCAAAAACTGGACTAAAAACTGTAGCTCCCCACCACCTGATCTGGGTACGAATGCTCTTGTCAATTCGTTGGTATGTCTCGTTAACCTTTTAAGGATTTATATTCACTGCGGACTACTTTTGTTTTTCAATCGATTTTTGTTTATTTGTCACCAGATTTCAGATCATTGAATGACTGCCCACAAGGATTTGGCTGTTAAACTGA
>JASDQU010324940.1:0-12746 GCA_032191745.1 Picea mariana
GGATTAAAAAAAAAAAATTCAAGGAAGAAATTGATTCCTAATGTGTGAAAGAACACAAGACATTAAATAATTAAAGAGGGGGGGGATTAATAAAAATAGGGATTAATTACTCTTCTGATCTTTCTTTATGAGACATTATACATCCTTTGTCTTTACTTAAAAAAAAAGGGGGAAACTTTTGTCCTTAACTTTTCTTTTTCTAGGTAATGAATTTCAAAACATTTTTCTTACCATATTTAATATAAAATACAAAACATGTCCACCACTTAAATGATGAAATATAAAAAAATATGACCACCACTAAAATGAAGATTTATTTTTGTGATTATAAAATACAAAGGTAAACCACAACCCACTAAAAATGGGAAACCTCATTAATATAGTTAATTTGAAGGCTATTACGTAAATAAAAACATACATATATATAATAAATGAAAAGATTTATTTAGTGCATTACCTTTTAGGTTTTAAAAAGAAAAGGGGGGAAATGAGCTTTAAGAAAAAGAAAATAAATTATGGAAAAGGTAGGGATGCGTGACATTTGAAAAGAGGGAGATTTTTAGGGTTTGATTAAAAAAAACTTAAAAGAAATGGATTTAGGGTTTTTGAAAAAAAAAATACCTAAGGGGATTAGGTCAAAAGGAGGATAAAAGACATGAGAGGGGGAAGGAAGGGGACTTTTTTTTCCAGCTATTGGTATTGTTATGCTACCAAAATAGAGACTGGACTGATTTCTTGTAGGAGTTGGGGATTCTCAGCTGACTTGAGTGGTAGCTCAGCCTTGGAGGTGAGCTGGGAAGCTAGGCTACTGTCTGGGTTGTGTGTGGCCCCTTTGCGGCTCGAGGGGTTAAGGGGGGAAGGAGAGTACCCCTAGCGTTTGGCTGGGAGGTACCGGTGAGTCCTCTACGATCGGCAAGCAAGAGCAGGAGCGGCAGGAGAACAAGAATCATTTGCTGCAAGCGTTAAGGACACAGGTATGTAAATCTCTGGGCATTTCTATCTTGCTGCGAGTGTTTATAGACTGTAGTTTTAATGGCTAATGTGCAAATTGTAATTTCAGTGGTTATGGTGTGAATCATGTCTAAAATCTGTAGTTTTAATGGTTAGTGGTGTAACTTGTAGCATCAATGGTTATTTCACTTTTCCCTTTTTTCTTTCATATTTAGTATAGTCTAGGGTTTATGGTAAGTTGGCTTGGGTTATGGTTATTGCCTTCGGGTCCCTGGGCGTTGATTTAGGGCGTGAAATCTACTGTAGGTGTTTATATTCTTACTGACAGCTTCCTTGATTGTGGGCGTCTCTGTTGTGACCGGGGGCGAGAGATTATTGCTGGTTTTTACTCTCTGTGGCGTTAAATCTCACGGAGGGCGCTTTATTTCTGACTGATATTGTTTAGTTTTATAGTGACTGTAGGCATTTTTTTTCTTGTATGTTGGGAGCTAATTTAGCAGCTGGACGAGAACTCACTTACCGTCTTTACTGCGGCTCTACTGCCTTTTTCTTTTAACCTGTAGCTGACCGCCTATTGAAATGAGATAGTACCTGAGCAGGACCAGCATATTAAAAATGTTATATGTGCCCGACTGGTAGCGATTAAATTCCTCCCTCAAGAATTTCGTTCACGGCTTTTCCAGCATGCACCTAGACAGTTGGACAATGAGAGATTATTGTTTTATCATCCGTTTAACCTTTGATCCATGTTTGTATCCACTAAAATTGATGCAACCCGCCCTCGACGGCACGGTCGCTCCCACCAAGACCTTCTTACACACGGCCCAAAGGGTCCAAGCCCCTCCTATTCCTCTCGGGGATATCCTTACCCACAGAGTTACTACCGGCGATTCTCCCTTCGTAAATCGAGAGATCGGGTCTCACGATATCGTGAAACTCGCAGCAATGTCCCGTTTCCACTTCAAACGCCGAACCCCGAATGCCGATGGTCAACGGTCAAATCTCGGGATATCGCCACTGGCGATGCCAACCTCCTGACTCTCCAAACCCCGAACACCGAGATGCCGAGTCCTTGCTACAATGCCACCTGTACCCCACTCACTCTGGGGCCCCACGACGCCACGTCACTTCGAGATTTCGCAGATCATGAATCCCTAATGATAGAGTTCCTTGACATCGAGAACTCTGAATTCCCGAACCTCGATTCCTAGGGATCCTTCGACGCGTGTCCCACCAGAAAAAACGGTTCTGATTTGATCGGGAAATCGTCGATCGCGACTTCAAGACGCAAGTGTTTTATAACCTTGGAAACCCCGATGCCTCCAACGCCGACTCGCCGAGATCGTCCGCCACGTGTCCCCATTCTGATCGACGGCTCCCACTAAATTGGGAAATCGTGATTCGCGATTTCGAAGTGCATGAAATCTTTGCACTCGCCAACCCCGATATGCCGATATGCGCTATTGAATGGATTCTCTCAAGCACCTGCGAGTTAACCCCCTCGCAACTCCTCCGCAGTCTGATGGTCTGCGGGATTTCACGACTTTCTTCAATGATTTCAAGTCGTCAATTCTCTTCCTCTTGAGAATCCTTCGTCTTCTAAGATTTTCCTTGGTTCAAAACTCTCCCAGACCTGTTCCTGCAATATGCACGAGGAACTATCCCTCTTGAGCTTTGTTCTTTAATTTCCTTCAGAGACTTGGCGCGCGATGCTTGCAGTCCACCTTCAACCACTTTCAAAGTGTTGAAGTCTTCCCGACTCTGCACTTCCACAGTCGCAGCGACCCGGTATACCTTTTCTCAGACTTACTACTGAGACTCCAATCTGACCTACACTTATCTGCACGGCTCGAATAACACAATTCACTCTGGGCAAAACGAGAACAAAAGTTCAGCTGTTTGGCCTCCTCAACGCACTCTATGCGGAGGAATTCAACTTCCCTCTATGCAGGAATCTCCCGGCTCAAACAGAGAAACAATTGGAACTCATTCCCTCATTCCCTCAAGTTTCGAACCTGATATGCAATTACATATGCAGCATATAATAGATAAGCATAAAAAGAAGCAAACATGCAAAGGCATAGTATCAACAACACACAGAGATCAAACACATCCATGGAATTGAATCAAAGTTTTCTTCTATTAATTCAATCTATACATGGGGTTTCTTCACAAGTTCTCTGCTCTGCTCTCTTCTTGCTCCTGTATGAATGAGAATGAATTACAATGTACAAAGGAGCGTGCCTATATTCCATTTTCCCTCTCAAAGATAAAATTGTCTAATCTAGACTTAATTATCTTATCTAACTGCATTAAATCTAGTAAATGCCTCAGCTACCTAAGGACGAGAGATTATCCGCTCAAGGTCCGTTACAATGTACAAGAGCGCTTCATCACATCAACGTATTAATGTTTGGCGCTTCCTATTATGGTGGTTCAAAAATTTGATGCTGGTGCTGTCCAGCTGTATGTTCGTTACTCCCCGCGCTGGCTCGCTTGATGAGATGTGGATGCTCCTGCATCATACTCCTCGGCTCAAAATATTTCATGGGCTCCTGCTCATGAGCTCCTGTACAGTCTGCCCATGCTTTTGTATAACTGCCTCTGTCTCCCAGCTGGCATCTTCCACTGGGTGGTTCTTCCACTTCAGCAGGTATTCAAAATACTGTTTTCTCCTGGTCTTCTTTCCTGTTCGCTTATCCAGTATGCACTCCATCTGCGGCTTCTGTGCAACTGGAAATTGTTTCTACCACTGGACCACTGGTTCCTCAACACTTCCAACTCCTGCATCTTCGGCCTTATATGGGTATAGGTCCGAGATATTAAATATCGGGGATATCCCGATGCCCTCTGGCAACTCAAGCTCATACGCGTTCCCGCCAAATTTTTTCAGAATTCTGCATGGCTCGATCTTTTTCATTTTGAGCTTGTTTTATGTTCCCCGTGGGAACCTTTCTTTCCTCAAATGCACCAGAACCATGTCCCCAACTTCAAACTGAAGCTGTCTTTTTCTTTGATCAGCTCTGCGCTTGTATTCCTGATTCGATTTGTTTAATCGCTGCTTCACTTGCATGTGAAGTTCCTGCATCGCCTCAGCGAATTCCTCAACTCTCGCACTTATTGTTTCAGCCTGCTCTGACTCCCTGAGCTCAGAAAATCCTCTCGGTTGCGTCCCATACAGAATCTGAAATGGGCTCTTACCTATACTCTGATTCACCGAATCGTTGTACGCAAATTCTGCCTGTGGTAGGATCTGATCCCAACTACTGTGATGCTCTGTCACCAGGCTTCTCAACAGATCCCCCAAGCTTCTGTTGACCACTTTTGTCTGTCCATCTGTCTGTGGATGGTAAGCAGAATTGAACGCCAAGTCAGTCCCTAGCTTCTTCCATAGCATCCTCCAAAAATGATCTATGAACTTGGTATCCCTGTCCGAGACTATGCTTCTCGGTAATCCATGCAACTTGACAATTTCTTTGAAAAACAAGTTTGCGATGTGCGTGGCATCGCTGGTCTTATGGCACGGTATGAAATGTGCCATCTTCGAAAACCTGTCCACCACCATGAAGATGGAATCAACCCCTCGCTGTGTTCTCGGTAAACCTAGAACAAAATCCATACTAATGGCCTCCCATGGCCTCTCGGGTATGGGCAACGGCTGATAGAACCCTATGTTCTGCTTCCGGCCCTTCGCGTGTTGACAAATCCAACACCTGTCAACAAATCGCTTAACATCTGCTTGCATGCCCGGCCAAAAATATGATTCGCTCAACTTGGCGAATGTTTTGTCATGCCCAAAATGACCTGCTAAGCCTCCGCTATGCTTTTCCTTCACCAAATTCTCTCTCATAGAGCAATATGGAATGCACAATTGATTGCCTTTGAAAAGCAATCCATCCTGGATCAGGTAGTCAATCCACGGACTCCTATCCCTAAGAACTGGGTTCTCGGCTCCTTCGTATGCCTCGCCAAAGTCTGCGTCACCTGCATACATGTCTTTTAGATTTTCAAAACCCAAAGTTTTGACTCTGAACTCCTGTAGCAACAAGCATTTCCTACTCAAGTCATCAACCACCTTGTTAGCAGTCCCCGAAATGTGCTTGATCACGAAGGTGAAATTCTGCTTGTATTCTACCCACTTCGCGTGCTTCTGGTTCAGCTTCTCCTGCTGACTCACGAATTGTAATGCGTGATTATCGCTGTACAAAACGAATTCCTTGGGTATGAGATAATGCCTCCACTTTTTCAATGCCTATATGATGGCATAGAAATCTTTATCGTACGTGGAGTACTTCAGCTTTGCATCATCTAGCTTCTTGCTGTAGTATGCCAAAGGTCTGTCATCTTGGCTTAAAACCCCTCCAACAGCATACCCACTGGCATCACATTTCACTTGGAAGGTTTTCTGAAAATCTGGCAACACTAACACTGGTTGCTTAGTTATCTTTCGCTTCAACAAATTGAAGCTTCTTTCAGCCTCTGCTATCCAATGGAAAACTTTATGCCGCTTCTTTACAATGTCCATCATTGCAGCACTGATCCCGCTGAAATTTCAAATAAATTTCCTATAGAAGCTTGCCAAACCATGGAAGCTCCGTACCTCAAAAATATTCCTCGGCGATGGCCAATTCCTGATTACGTTCACCTTCTCAGGATCCATCTTTAGTTCATTTGCCGAAATTACAAAACCCAAATAAATGAGTTTTGTCTGCATGAACGAGCACTTCTTCAAATTGATCAGTAGCTTCTCCTGCTGTAACCTCCTCATCACTATGGCCAAATGCCTCATGTGTTCAGCCTTGGTCTTGCTGAAAATAAAAATATCATCCAGGTACACCACCACAAAATTGCCAATGAATTCCCGCAGGACTTCATTCATCAGCCTCATGAAAGTGCTTGGTGCATTTGTCAAACCAAACGGCATGACCAACCATTCATACAAGCCCTCATTTGTCTTGAATGCCATATTCCATTCATCTCCCTCTCTCATCCGGATCTGATGGTATCCTCTCTTGAGATCAATCTTGGAGAAATAATTTTCCCCGCTCAGGCAATCCATCAAGTCATCCATTCTCGGTAATGGGAACCTGTACTTGATGGTAATCTTGTTTATGGCTCTGGAGTCTGTACACATTCTCCAGCCTCCATCCTTCTTCGGACTCAGTACCGTTGGGACAACACATGGACTAAGACTCTCCGTCACTAGTCCCTTGTCCTGCAGATCCTGAACCTGCCTCTTGACCTCCTCGTTCTCCTGAGGTGTCAACCTATACGCGGCCTTGTTCGGTAGACTTGCTCCAGGTATGAGGTCAATGTGGTGAATCACACTCCGCATCAGTGGCAACGAACGAGGTAGTTCGTCCATGATGATATCAGCGAACTCTCCCAGCAGTTCTTGAATCTCTTCCGGCAAGTCATCCACCCTTGTGCTTGTCAGAACAATTCTCAGCTTCCTGACAACGAAGAATTGTGGATCTTCATCCTTCTCCAGCTCTGTGAGAAGTTCCTTCCCACTCATGAGAAGTATCATGTTGGTTACTCCCAGCTTCACTTCCTTATCCCTCACCGGCAACAGTTTGTGAATTCTCCCATCCTTCTCCAAGGTGTATGTGTTCATCCTTCCGTCATGAACAACATTCCTATCATACTGCCATGGCCTTCCCAGCAGTATATGACACACATCCATGGGAATTACATCACATAGAATCTCATCATGATAATTCCCAATTTTAAATTTAACTAAGCATTGTTTAGTGACACTTACCGGGTGTCCTTTCTGTAACCATGAGACTTTATATGGACTCGGGTGCTCAGTTGTCTTCAGCTCCAACTTCTCCACCATCTCAGTTGAAACAAGATTGTCAGTGCTCCCACTGTCAATTATGACTCTGCATTTCCTGTCCTTGGCTGTACAAGCTATTCTGAATAGTCTGCTCCTCTGCACTGAGCTCTCCACCTCCTTCTCAGGCTTCAAAAGGATTTTATGCATCCCCAATGATCTCCCGCTATCTGCATCTTCGCTTTCCACATCACGCCTCTGCGCCTCAGTGACGTGAGTTTTTCCTTTTTCCACCTTCCTCTCTGGACAGTCCACGGCTTTATGACCGTCTTTACCACACATGAAACATGTGATAACTCCTCCTCTGCCTCTTCATCTACCTTGGGTACGAGGAAATGCATTAGCATCAGCATATCCTCCTTGCTGATCATCTTGCTGCCTCCTCGGCTCAGATATTTGCTGTCTCTGCTGTGAGGTTCCACCTCTCTCAGTCCTACCCTGAGGCCTCTTCCAATCCTCCTTGGGCTTTTGAGTTCGTTCTTGGGCAACAGCTTTTCCTCTAGGCTGGCTTCTCCCTCGCCCTCGCTGACCTTGCTTGCGGCTCAGCTTTTCTTCTTCTTTCAGAGCCATCTGGTACGCATCCTCAACTGTTCAGATGGTCAGCATGCTCAATTCATCCTGAATGTCATACCTGAGGCCATTTAGGTATCTTGCCACCTTCTCGTCATCACTCTCCCGATGACCAGCTCGAATGTTGAGCCAATAAAATTCTTCGGTGTACTCTTTCACCGTCATCATCTTCTGTCTCAGGTTCTGCATGTGCCTGAACAGTGTGATCTGGTAATCCCTCGGAATGAACTTCGCCTTCATCTTGGCGATCATCCGATCCCAGCTTTTGATCTTCTGTTTTCCTTTGGAACGTCTGTCTGCCTACAGCTCATCCCACCATAAGGCTGCATGTCCCTTCAGCTTCGTGACGGCATGCCTTACCTTCTTGTCCTCTTCGATATCCTCATAATCGAAGTAGGCGTCGAGTGCTTGGATCCAATCCAGCAATTCTTCAGCGTTTAGACTCCCCTCATAAGTCGGGATGTCCATTTTGGTCTTCGAGCTCATCCTCGAAATGGCTTTGATCAACCTCTCTGTCGAGGCATCTTCTGCTGAGACCTCTCCTTCATCATGTCCAGCTTCCTCCTCAACTTCGGAATCACTGAACTCTGCTGTACCAGCCCCACGCCTCTGGGTGGTCTCCATTTCTTCAAGTCTCACCCCGAGATCTCGAATTTGACGCTCCATCTCTGGGTTACCTGCTGGTCTACCCCTTCTTCGCGCGTCCCTGTCTTTGCGATCAGGCGATGGCCTCTCTCTTCTAGGCGACATGGTGTATCTACTCTCCTCTGCTACCTGAACAAAGAGAGTTCAATCCTGCTCTGATACCACTTTGATGCAACCCACCCTCGACAGCACGATCGCTCCCACCAGGACCTTCTTACACACGACCTGAAGGGTCCAAGCCCCTCCTATTCCTCTCGGGGATATCCTTACCCACAGAATTACTACCGGCGATTCTCCCTTCGCAAATCAGGAGATCGGGTCTCGCGATATCGTGAAACTCGCAGTAATGTCCCCTTGCCACTTCAAACGCCGAACCCCGAATGCTGATGGTCAACGGTCAAATCTCGGGATATTGCCACTGGCGATGCCAACCTCCTGACTCTCTAAACCCCGAACGTCGAGATGCCGAGTCCTCGCTACAATGCCACCTGTACCCCACTCACTCCGGGGCCCCACGATGCCACGTCACTTCTGGATTTCGTGGATTGCGAATCCCTGATGATAGAGTTCCTCGACGTCGAGAACTCCGAATCCCCGAACCCCGATTCCTAGGGATCCTTTGACGCGTGTCCCACCAGAACGAACGGTTCTGATTTGATCGGGAAATCGTCGATCACGACTTCAAGATGCAAGTGTTTTATAACCTTGGAAACCCCGATGCCTCCAACGCCGACTCGCCGAGATCGTCCGCCACGTGTCCCCGTTCTGATCGACGGCTCCCACTAAATTGGGAAATGACGATTCCTGATTTTGAAGTGCATGAAATCTTTTCACTCACCAACCCCGATATGCCGATATGCGCTATTGAACGGGTTCTCTCGAGCACCTGCGAGTTAACCCCCTCGCAACTCCTCCGCGGTCTGACGGTCTATGGGATTTCGCGACTTTCTTCAATGATTTCAAGTCGTCAATTCTCTTCCTCTTGAGAATCCTCCGGCTTCTAAGCTTTTCCTTGGTTCAAAACTCTCCCAGACCTGTTCCTGCAATATTCACGAGGAACTATCCCTCCTGAGCTTTGTTCTTCAATTTCCTTCAGAGACTTGGCGCCCGATGCTTGCGCTCCACCTTCAACCACTTTCAAAGTGTTGAAGTCTTCCCGACTCTGCGCTTCCACAGTCGCAGCGACCCGGTATACCTTTTCTCAGAATTACTACTGAGACTCCAATCCGACCTACACTTATCTGCACGGCTCGAATAACACAATTCACTCTGGGAAAAATGAGAACAAAAGTTCAGCTGTTTGGCCTCCTCAACGCACTCTATGCGGAGGAATTCAACTGCCCTCTATGCAGGAATCTCCCGGCTCAAACAGAGAAACAATTGGAACTCATTCCCTCATTCCCTCAGGTTTCGAACTTGATATGCAATTACATATGCAGCATATAATAGATAAGCATAAAAAGAAGCAAACATGCAAAGGCATAGTATCAACAACACACAAAGATCAAACACATCCATGGAATTGAATCAAAGTTTTCTTCTATTAATTCAATCTGTACATGGGGTTTCTTCACAAGTTCTCTGCTCTGCTCTCTTCTTGCTCCTGTATGAATGAGAATGAATTACAATGTACAAAGGAGGGTGCCTATATTCTGTTTTCCCTCTCGAAGATAAAACTGTCTAATCTAGACTTAATTATCTTATCTAACTGCATTAAATCTAGTAAATGCCTCAGCTACCTAAGGATGAGAGCTTATCCGCTCAAGGTCCGTTACAATGTACAAGAGCGCTTCATCACATCAACGTATTAATGTTTGGCGCTTCCTATTACGGTGGTTCAAAAATTTGATGCTGGCCCTGTCCAGCTGTATGTTCGTTACTCCCCGTGCTGGCTCGCTTGATGAGATGTGGATGTTCCTGCATCAGAAATGTACCTTATTTTAAAGGAGAATGGTGAGCGAATGAAATGGAAATGAGATTAAATTCGTGAGGGAGTTTTGCCCGAACACAATAGGTGGGTGTGTCATTTGATTAACTATTGAGAATAGAGCATTTCAACCATGAAGGAACTTGAGCCTTTAAGCAAACAGCATGGCCAAGCCTTGTGTGACTGTGAATTGATTCTTCCTTCCTTTCTCGTGGCATTTCCTTTCCCTGAGCGAACTTAAAGCGCGCGACTTGCCTACACTCGACCTGCCTATGCTCGACCTGCCCTTCGACTTGCCTTCTCATCTCGCTCAGATTTCATTCCTCACCCACGGCCCTGGACCTAATGTGCGAGATGCATACACTCGCTTATACCAACCGTCATTCTTCCTCACAATGAAAACCCTAACCTGAAGCTAAACCCTAATTTTCTATTGCATCCAGTCTTATAATGTTATTTTTACTCGAATGCCCCTTTTTCCTTTTTGAAAAAAATTATATTGGCCTTCCTAGTTCAGGAAAGATTATATTCCTGAGGTTGCCGACTCAGTTTCTATTTAAAAGGAAAAAATTATATTTTAGACCTTTCCTTTTCAAAAAGGGTTATACTCCGTGGGGTAGCATTAGCGTAATGTAGTACCATAGACGCTATACGTAGGAAGTTATTTTTATATTGTCTTCTTTAAATGTTGCCAGTTTCGGATATTAGCATCCTTAATCATGGTTAGTTTTACATGTATGTGCCTTTAAAACATTGGTAATTTAAAAACGGTCATACCAATAGTGTTATTGTTATATAAGGTCGTTTAATTATGAGGATTATGTCATGGTTAATATGATGCTAACAAAAATCTGATGTGGTTTTCATATTGTCCTTGAAAATTTTGTCCTTGTTAGATCTTAGCATTTCTACTTATTGTTATCGTTATATATGTGCCTTCAAAAATATTGGTATTCCAACCATCATCATATTAAATAGGGTTATTGTTATTTAATTGGTTTTTGCTTAATTGTTATGAATCTGCCAAGGTGTTATTAATTACTATTGAATTGGGGGTGAAGCGTGACTGTAATGATTGGTTACCTATGGCAAATTAGGTAATGTGATGTTATTATTGCAAAAAGGTACTGAAATGGTTAATTGTTATTCAATTTGTTATTTAATTGGTGTGGTTAATTGTTATGAAATCGCCAAGATTTTTGGGTTACTATTGAATTGGGGGTGAAGCATGAATGTGATGTTATGGTTACTTGCTGCATTGTTCTTGAAATGTTAATTATTAAATTGTTGTTTAGTTGGGGGTGAAGCGGCCCGTATTGCTAAGTTTCCAAGTATTACAACAATGTTATTCAATCAGTTGTTATTATATGGTCATTTAGTTATTATTACAATATTAGTTAGTCGCAAGGTTAATTTGGTCATTTCTAGTAGAAGGTTAAATTGCAAGCCTTACATCATAATCTAATAAAGCTAGCATTCAAATTATGGCAATTGTGGTAAGGATAAGCTAGTTTCATTGGAAGGGATTATTGTTAGGTTATTGATTTAAATATGCAATGGTGTTGTCTTCATGGTGAGGATTTGTTAGATTTAATGTGAAGGGATATTGTTAGGATAAGTTGATTTAAGATATACCTTGGTGTTGTCATTATGAAAACGTTAATGTAGCTGTATTTTTATGGAGGTCTCCTATCGATGGAGGTACCTGTTACTACGCAAAGTCAAGGTGATATAATTTAATGTGTTATTAGATCATGATAACGGAATTGTAATGTTTATTGTTAAAGATGAACTTATATAATTGAATGTTCTTGAATGAAGCAGAAGAGAATTATTCTGAGTTAGTAAAGGAAGGGTGTGGTTCTTAAAATTAACGTGGTACTGGGTTGGTAAACCTTCCTTGTGTTGGGTCTGCTTGTGTCGGGCGTAAGGTAAACACCCCATTGTAGCCTTAGTATTGATGACTGTGTGTGTGTTTTTCTGTGTAAGGAATCCAGTGCCGTATCAAGAGTCTCGGGCCCTTTAAAGGCAGGGTTTCCACTCTTGCGACACACCTAAGGGGCTTACTAGTTTCTGCCTGAGCAGTCGGCCAGGAGCCTGTCTAATCTTCTTTCGAGAAGACATAAGACTAAATGCCCTGCTTTCCTGTGCAGAAATAGTAACTCTAACACCATGGATTCTTCCCTCTGTGTTCTAACTGCGCAACCCCAGTATGTCTTAATGTTGTGTTGTGTGCCTCATGCCTATGGTCGTATCTTGTTGCAGTTACTCGTTGTGAGCCTTCAGTCTTCTTGTGTTGAACATCATGGTTGCGTCTTGTTGGTTGTCAAGTGGCGACGTGGAGTCCAGTGTGTCTGTTTCCCCTCCTACACGCGCGCACATACGGTTAAAAAAAAAATTGCACCTGTTGTCAGAGTAGTTTTCCTAAAGAGGAGGGTCCTTACATATGGTATCAGAGCAGGTTCGACTTGCGACTTGGGGTTTGCTACGGCTTTCGTAGACATGAGTTGGTTTTACTATATTGTTGCTGATCGAGTTGATTGTGTGTGCGTGCAGGTAATTATGGTTAGAGGATGCCGCGGAGGCAGACGACGGGGTGCTAGGGGAGGAGAAGAGATGCCTCCAGCAACATCCACGCCTGAGGGGTCTAACCCCAAGGGAGGCGAGCAGGTTCTTGGACAGGAGTAGATAGCAATTGGTGATGTTATTGGGATGATGAGATCCTTTCAGCACATGTACGAGGCTCTGATCAGCCGTTTGGATAGAGACGAGGCCAGGGCGCCGGCACCCCCTGAGGTTCTGCCGCGCGCACCG
>JASDQU010324945.1:6073-16429 GCA_032191745.1 Picea mariana
AGTTAAATAATTCATTTCCTCTTTACAATTTAAAACCACGGATTTTAATTAAATTATTCCTCTCTTCATTTTACCCTCTAAATTTAAGAAGACTAAAATGATTACTTAAGTGGGTTTTAGTTTATATCTTTATTTTTATTTTTATAGGTTCTTTTTCTTAAGGCTAAACAAAATTTTACCCTAGAGAAGTTTTAGACTTAGGTTTAGATTCTGAATTGGGTGACAATTATTTAGGGAAGTCGTTTTAAGAATTTATTAAGGTGTTAAATGTCTTAGGGCCATCTAGGCTTGTTCCTTCCTCAACATCAATGCGACGTGCCCTTCAAGACGCACCACGTGATCCAAGTGTGCCACTCGCCTTAGTTGTTTCTTTTGCACGATGTGCCCTTCAGGATGCACCACATGCTCCAAGGGTGCCACTCGCTAACTTGTGTTTCTTTCATGCAACATGCCCTTCAGGATGTACCATGTGCTCCAAGGGTGACACTCGCCAACTTGTGTTTCTTTTGCACGACGTGCCCTTCAGGATGTACCATGTGCTCTAAGGGTGCCACTCTCCAACTTGACTGATTAGTAGACATCAATAACCCCTAGAGTCAACACTCCGCCAGGTGAACTTGTGGGAGACTAAGGGCTTCTAAGGAATAAGGCCCCCACCTTATTGCATGCCCCTTAGAGTCATCATGAGCGACTGTCGTAGTCTGCCCTCATGGCATCGTGGATCCTCTTGAACTAGGTAATCATTAACCTACAGTTCGAGTCACGGCAGGAGTGCTAATAGGCTGTGGCAGGGTTGTTGTCCACACCTCTCCTTCAACCTCTCTGGAAATCGTGTGTGACCCCTTTACTCCATATGTGAGTCTGGTCGACAAGCTATCATCAGCCTGCATCATCAACAATCATGTCAGAACATGTCCACATCATATCATCAAATCAATGAAATATCAAAGTAAATAAATCAACCCAAATAGCACACTCCCTGACTCAATCCAAAGTCCAAGGGGTTCCATCAATTCCTCTGCATCCTCAAGGTCCAAAACTCTGCACACTCAATAAAACTGAGTTAATAGCACCTGTCTACGTCCAAGCAGTAAAACATCATGTCATCTATCATAATGCATCATAATCAGGGATAAATGTTTTAACATCATAAAATTCCAGATCACTTGTGAGCAAGTGTCCTCAAATAATATGTTTTCTCAGTGCACCAAAGCGAGATGTTACACTTCACATCTCATGCTTGACTTAATACTACATTTAATATAGGGGTGGACATCAATCGTGATGGAATGGGTCCCTTCAAACCAATAAGTTGATCTCCTTCGTCAATACTCACCTTGAACATTTCTCATGTTGATCATCCTAAAGCATATGTCAACATCCCATTGTTCATGTTCAGATTTCTGGCTCAAAACAGTTTTCTGGCAATTTTGGCAATTTACTATTTTTAGCAGTTTTTTAACTTTCGGGGCCATTTTGAGGGCCCAAATGAAGGTTTTTTGAGATCAAGATTCTCAATGGTAATCAAATTCATTATTTATCCCCTAAAATTAATCTCCTTGATGATACCTTTCCAACGAGCTATCACACGCCTAAAACAGAGATCGTATGCAAAAGTTACGACCCCAGGAAGTTGATGCACTCACTTACCCAAACGAGGCCCACATGACTTTTGGCGCTTCATCCTAGGGTTAGGTTTTTGGATATATAGGGTTTTGGGCATTCCTTCTTATTGTAAAAAGGCCTTCATAGCCTCATTTTAATCATCTTCTTACGAATGTGAGTAGCTGTCACATCTTTTCTCAGAGATAAGCTGCCACCATTCTATCGAGTCTTTGACTCTGTATTTTACAGTCTCTGTACATTTATTTCATTAATAGAAATCGTGTATTACTATATATATGTGTTTATGGTTGCACCTCTGATATATTTCTATTATATTATTGAATATTTGCGATATCTCTGTGCATTTCTTTATTATATCTTCGATCTCATTTTGTGCCGAAAATAATCCGTATCATTTTGTCCCCAAAATCTACCAGGGATAGATGAGGGAAATTTCTTGCAATCTTGTTTTCTTCATACCATTTCCCTTTCCTTGGAGTATGTACTTTAATACCAATCTACTACATTTCTTGACATCCTATACGATTTATCATTTGTTAGGATATTTAGACACTTCGGGTTTAGTTAAGATCTACTTGGTCTAATGTGTCGTTAGGTAAAAGTGTGTTTCGTAGTGTGTTTCTTTAGTATGCATTAGTATGCATTTGTAGTTAGGAAATATGACCATCACGATATGTTCCCGACATAGAGTGATTAACGGTTCATATTGTCCTCAATCTTAACGACCATTCATCCATGGCTTAACACCCGATTGGTCCATGATGTCTATTTAAAGAGAATGGAGGGTCATTTCTCGATGATCAATTGTGAGAAAATATCTTGTAAAATCTCTCTCTAATATTTTTCTTTTGCAATAATAAACTGCTCCAAGTTGTCATGTTGGATGGGGTCGTGGATGTTTCCCCATAGGGGTTTTACCACGTTCAAACATCGGTGTGTTTATCTTTGATCTAGTTGTGTAAGTGGTTATTGAAGGTTTTCATCCTTTGTTGGAATACTTGTGTTGTCGAACATAGTATCAGAGCATGTTTGAAGATCCACTCCTATTGTAGATCGATATCGTGAAACCGATTTGTCTCATCTCCATTTTTCGTTGTTTCCATACATTTTTGGGCTAAGAGGAATATTACATTGCGTCTGGAGCACTAGTTTCAATCAGGAACACTTTTCATTTCACTCGAAAAGGTTTTTTTTTCCCAAGATATGGCCATTTCAGTCAGATCTAGAGGTATAAAGCTTGAATACACATTTTTAAACTTTTTGCAGAGTATTAGTTTGGTTTTATTTTGGTTTATATTATTTGTTTCTAGGTTGGTACTCTTTTAGATTTGTGTATTCTATTTTCCCCATTCCCTGTGCGATCTCGACAAATCAGAAACAAATTGGAAAAGGTGCATCTTCCGGGTAAGCTAACCAAAATCTAACTTTTGTTGTGATCAAGAAGAAAAAAATTTTCTTGTGTGAAAAGAGTTTTTTTTAGCACGCTCTCCAAGGTCATCTTCAACAACAACAACACCAATCGTCTTGCTAAACAATAAAATATGTTTTGCTAGACCATTTGGTTAAAATTTTTCTTATTAAGTAAGAGGTATTGAATTCAAGTCTCTCTTTTTGTTACTTGTTTTTGAAAACCTTCATGCTCAAATTGTAAAGTGTATTTCACTTCAAGTATAAAAGTGAATCATTGTAAGTAGCTTTAATATTATATTTTAGAGTTATTTATTTTGCAAGAAACTTTTCTTTTATAAAGTAACTTCATTGTAAAAGTGATCCCCACTTCTCTTTATAAAAGTGGGTCACTTCATAAATCAACTTACACGACAATGTGGTCCTTTGGTTATCGTTTATGCATTTTTTAAAAGGGGCATAAATTTCACATATGAAGTCCATTTTTAATGTCGTTTGTTTTTAAACCGCATAATTTTTCGAGATCTTTCCATCCAGATGATGAGTGTAATTTTTTAAATCCATATTATATGAATCTTTAATATGGTTTCTACAAGTAATCTCTTTCTTACTAGTACCAACTATTTCCAATGGAAATCCCATATGGAGGATTTATTAAGAAGTAAAGGCTTGTACCAGATTACCTTTGGAAACAAAACAACTCCCACTGATGTTGATAAGAATTTAAAATGGGATAATATGAATCATGAAACACATGGATTAATCAGAATGTACATCTCTCATGATTTAAGGTTCCACCTTCAATCAATTGATAAACCCAAAGAAGCTTGGGAAAAGATTGAATCTGTGTTTGGTAAACATAATATTATTTGAGCACAACAGTTATAAAATCAAGTATCGACTTTAAGTACAAATGATTTTTCTTGCATTGAAGACTATCTATCTAAGTTTAAAACACTTAGAACTTTATGTGAAGAATGTAAGATAAAGATAGAAGAAGATCGTTTCATCTATCTTATTATTTCTAAGCTAGGTAGTTCATATTCTATGTTTATATCTACCTTTTATGCCATGCAAGAGGCTCTAGGGATAGCTCATCAAAAAGCTAGTCTTGATAGTGGTTTTGATGCTTTGATTAGAGAAAAAGATAAGCATGTACAATTTGGAGTGATTAGCACTATAGGTACCTCCAACAAAGCCTTAGTTGTCCATCATAAAGATAAACCCAAGAATCCCAAGAAGCAACATCCTCACCACAACAACAAGAAATATAAGGGTCCCAAACCCACTTAGAAAACTTTCTCTCTTAATGGTGAAAAAACAAAAAAATATAAAAGTAAGAAGACTGATAGACATTGCAAATTTTGTGATAAATATGGTCATGATAAGTCCAAATGTTTCAAGAAGATGGAAACTTTAGAAGCAACGATGAAAAAGCACAACATCAATATTGATTCTACTTCTTCTTCTTATTCTCATGGACATTCAGTTTATGCTTGTGGTTTCTCCTTCAATACAACTTCTACTTCTTCTTCTTATGAGTGGCTTATTGATTATGGATCATCTTATCATATGGATAAGGATAGAGACATATTTTCTGCTCTAAATGAATGTAACACCAAGAAAATATTTGTTGGTGTTGATAGATCTCTTAGTGTTGAAGGATCTGGAACAATTCAAGTATAAAATGATCATTTCAATGATGTATTATGTGTTCCAATTCTTTCTTGTAACCTTCTATCAGTATATGAAATCACTCATTTAGGTGAAGGTAAAACCGTAGAGTTTTCACCTCACCAAGTTGTAATCAAGGATCTAAAAGATCCTAAGAACGTTCTTGCAACTTGAATTGTTGATGATATTACCAGTTTGTACAAGTTTGACAACTTTCAGTCATCATTTTTTTCATTAGTTTTTGTTGCTCATAGCGATGACTTGAGAAAACTTTGGCATGAGCAATTTGGTCATCTAAACTATCACTCATTGCAACAACTATGTAATCAACAGATGGTGACTGGTCTTCCTCTTGTTTCGTGAAGAGATGGTGTTTGTGTCAGTTGTGTTCTTGGAAAACATCATTGGGACAATTTTGAAAAATGTGCCTCTTGGCATGCCTCGGTCCCTCTACAGCTTATTCATAATGATTTTTGTGTAACAACCCTTCTTAAATAGATGTATAAGGATTATTAATTATAATTAATTTGATAATCTGACTGTGCTAATATGTTAGTTAAACAATAATTATTTCTTAATAATATTAACTAATTAATTTTTATTAATTACTTGTTCATATATGTCAATAATTAATTAATTATTAATTGACTCATTAATTATTTGAGTAGAGAATTAAAGGGGTTAATAATTTAATTTATTAAAGACTTACGTATACAGGGGGGAAGAAACATTAAATAAGGGGATAAGACATTAAATAAGGGGATAAGATATTAATGAAGCGGATAAGATATTGATGAGGGGGAAGAGAGTTGGTGAAGGGGGATATGATGGGGACGAGTATTAGGGGGAGGAGGATTATTTTTGGAAGGGGGAAAGTATTTTCGAGGGGGACTAGATTTCTGTTTGGGATATCTTTTCTGGTGTGGGGAGTTTTTAGTGAACCATTGCAGGAGCATCGAGTTGTTGGTGGTTTTGGGCACATGGGCCAGGATATCCTTACGGTATCCTGGAGCTAGGGAGCCAAATAGGCTGCTCCTAGCTAGCAAGGAGGAAAACTCGGTTTTGGGCAGTGTTTGGCACAGTTTGAACTTCATCATTGGACCAACAGAGATTGGGGTTAGTATCAGGAAGAGGTAATTTATTTTATGTATTTGTTGCAGTGTTATGTTGTTGTTCGTAAGTGAATTAGAAATTGTTCATAAATTTTAATTAAACTGAATGGATATATGCTGGTTATGATGTTATGAAATTATAGGATAGCATTTCCTTAAAATAGAATGTTATGAAATGATAGGATAGCATTTCCTTAAAATAGATTTTTTTTTTTTTTTTTCTGGTTTTATAAGTCTCTATGGAGCAGAACCTTACACATGGTATCAGAGTTTAGTTCACAATATGGAGCCTTAAGGGCCTATCTTCCCACCTACCCAACATAAGAATGGAACTGTACCCACCCAGAAATTAGATAAATCCAGTCCAAGCTCCACCTCCACCTCCACCTAACCTGCAAGACAAGCACACATTTTTTTTATTAGATATACAAATATATATAAACAATATGCACTTTAAAAAAAAGATGAAAATAGTATAATATTATACATATTGCGAGTGTTGAATGAATTTTGACACTAGTTCGAATAAACAAACAGATAATAAAAACCAAAATATATATTTATGTCGAGTTAAGTGCAACCAGGCTATTTATAAGATGATGTCTTTCACACATCTTTGGAATTATCTCATTGAAAACATTTCAGAAAACATGATTACCCTAATCTAACTGGTAAATAAGTACTAAATGAATTTATTTCCATTTCCTTTTTATTCTTTTGTTCTGGAGAAAATCACTAGTAGGGAAGGTTATATATTCACCCATTGATTTTCCTTTTTCTTTCTTTTCTTTTGGTCCCTACACACCAATATCAGTTATAGAATTCTCTAGATGGTGGAATAATATCCACATGCAGAAATATCTTGCTGGCATAGCTATCTGGAAGAAGGTGACTGTGGGTTGTGTCGGTATCTACATATAGAAGTTCCCCTAGCCATAGTGTTGCATCTAATACATACACCTAATAACACTTCATACTTACATAGCTGCCTAACCGTTCTTGTAAACGAGGAAAGGAAAAAAATGCAGGAATTAATTATTTTACTATAAAAGACAGAACAGTTAGAAAATGCTCAGAAATGTGAGAAATTTATTCTCTCCTTGTAACTTACGCTTCAAATATAATAACATTACATGCTTACATAGCTTCCCAACAGTTCTTGTAAACAAAAAAAATTATACAAAAGTTAAATAATAGGAATAGGACCAAACACGAACCTCTGGGACTGCAGTAGCTTGTACGATGCCTGAATTCTAGCATTTTTGTGCGCTTTAAGATATCCCAAGTGCATTCTGATGTATCCATCGTATAAAACCTTACTTCAACTACAATATTACAAATTTTACGCTGGAGTGATGCTTCAGATGGCATTATCGACAATCACGAGTATAGCAGGAGGTGTGAGCTTGTGAGGCAGATTGAGAAGTGTACATAGACATATTTAGTGCACTACTCTCTGCACTACTAAATTCTCCATTGTGAGGCGAGTGAAAGTAGGAGGTGCACAGATGACTTATACCAATGAACTCAATGCCAATTTTCAAACCTCTTCTCTACTGGTGCAGGAGGTAGCATCAGGAGGAGTAAAGTTTCTCATCTTGCCAGAGAACTTCTCTTTTTTTTTTCAGTTCTAAGGATGGGGAGAGTCTTAGCATAGTAGATACCTTAGATGGACCTATCATGCAATGCTATTGTTCACTTGCAAGGGAATCTAGGATATGGCTATCACTGGGGTATTTCCAAGAGAAAGTCCCAGATGAAAAGCATCTTTGTAACACACATGTATTACTAGATGACCTGGGTAATATTCGGAGTAGTTATCACAAAATTAACTTGTTCGATGTTGATGTTCCTGGTGGTCCAATTTTAAAAGTTGAAGGAACTAACAATGCCTCTGCATTGTGTTGGAAGTGTCGAAACCGCATGGAGGAGGAGATCATCGGGGGGTCTTATATTGCCCAATGCATCCATGAGCTATCTCTAAACACATAGAGTGTTGAAACTGCATGGAGGAAGAGCTCACCGGGGTTTTACTTTGCACAAGCGTGCATCCTATATATCGTACAACCACCTCCACTCTCCATAGATAAAAATGCCCAACCACAAACTAATATACAAGCCAACGACCCAACATGAGTGGGTAGCCTACCAGTGCCCAACCACAAGTCAACATAAGAGCCCAACGCAAGGGTTGGAGCCATGCACCAAGCCATGGGGAGGAGCTACAGGAGCCAAGTTGCATACCATACACTTAGAGCCCAATGTGGAGCCACCGAGGGAGGAGCCTCCAACCATCACCATAACTCTATCGCAGTTGCAGAGTAGGAGAGGCTCAGGGTGCGTTCGCAATCACAAATGAAACAAGCTACAGGACGATTAGGGTTAGGGGTATTGAGATAAGTGTGTTTAGAGTATAGGGCATGTGGGACTCATGCGAGGACCCACAATGCCCTAGGTTTATTCGAGTTGTTTTTTTTATTATTTTATTTATTGTATTTTTTTTTATCCGTGTGTACAGTTTATATATATATAGTGTATATATTTATATATTAATAACTTTTAAAACAAATATAATTATAAAACATAAATTAAAATATTAATATTATTTCAAATTTTTTTTATTTATTTCATTTTTATAATTGTTTTTACATTTGTTTTCCTTTAAATATTTGCTTATTTGAATTCATTATAACAATATAAACTTAATTGAGTTAATTAGGCTTAATTAGTGTATAAGTAGAAAAATTTATAAAAGATTACATGATTCCCAAGAGTCAAACTCGTGACCTCCAAGTAGTCTAGAGGGCCCACGCATTCATGCCAACCACTACACCATGCTATGGGTCTTTAATTTAATAATAAATTTAATAATGTATAAGGGTGATTAATTTAATAAGAGAATTGAAAGTATTGTGCCCAAGGCCCAATCTCGAAATCTGCGAGCTAAGAACCAAATCCCAATGCCCAAGTACCAAGCTTCAACACATAGCCTCAGGCTCACTACATCATACGACCACAAGTCAGGAAGCCATACATAACCACAACGCACAAGCGCTAATTTCCAATGTTGAAATCCACTCTACAATCCTTAAAGACTCGCACCTGCAGCCACCGAGACAAGCAATTCAAACGCATATGTACAATGCACCAAGGAAAGCTCACAAGTCAAGCATTGAAGGGAATTTATTTGTAAGTGAAAAGTTTAAAGGACTTAGACTAGGACAAGCAGGAAGGAGGCGGCTTACACACTAGAAAAGTAAGCTAGAGGAATCAACGAGTATGGCGCGAGGCTAGCATAGCTACTAGGAAATGGAGTCAATAGTTTTCTTAGGCAAAGAAATCAAGATTAGATGCTTTAACCCAAACCTAGCCAATCCCCTAAAGAGAGTAATGTATGTTTATAGACAAGTAAAAGAAACTTACGCCTAACCCTGTCTTCTAGTTTAAGTAGCACCAATTTGAAATGTCCTTAAACTCACCCTGACAACTTTGGTTGATGTAGGTTAAATTATATAGGATGGTTAGGACTCGAGGAAATTGAGGCAGAGGAGCATCGTCACAGGTGCCGCCAACACCGCCAATGCCACCACCACCATCGCTCGAACTAGCTCTCATACTGCACTCGTTGGAGGCCATAAATGAAACTTTAAAGGGGCGACAACCAGCAGGGACCGAGGTGGAACCCCCACTGTCTGGAACGGGTAATCCAGAAGCGTCAAGGGATTTAGGGGGAGGACCTCCACCCAAAGACATCACTCAAGAATTGCAGAAGATCAAACTTTCGGAGTTTGCCGAGGGTTGCACGAGTGAACGCGCAGAAGCATGGTTGGAAGGCATGACAAGGTGTTTTGCCTTAAGGGACTATGCATTCAACTCAAAGGCGAAGATCACAATTTTTCATTTAAGAGACAATGCCTTGGACTGGTGGGGCAACCTAGAAAGACAACTGCATATTACCCCAGACATAGTATCTTGGGAACTTTTCGAGGAGAGGTTCTGAAGGAAATATCTGCCAGCGTACTATGAGGAACAACAGGTAGGGGTATTTCATGCCTTAGTACAGGGAAACAGAACTGTAGACCAATATGAGATTAGATTAATGGAATTGGTCAAATATGTTTCATATATGGATAATGACCAACGACAGGCAGAGCGCTTTGTCTATGGATTGAACCCTAAGATAAGAGCTATGGTGAGGATGTGGAAACCGTCTTCGATAGCAAAAGCTGTGGAAAATGTGCGTTATGCAGAGGAACCCATGAACTTAACCGGGGATGACAGCGCCAGAAATTTGTAAGTTGCAAATGCAGTTGAAAGAGTTACTGGACATAGGGGTAATAAGGCCCAGTGTCTCACCTTGGGGTGCACCAGTAATTTTTGTAAAGAAGAAGGATGGATCTTTACGACTATTTATAGATTATAGGGACTTGAATCGTGCTATAGTGAAAAATAGGTACCCAATGTCATGAATAGATGACCTCTTCGATCAGATGAAAGGAGAAACGGTATTCTCAAATACTGATTTGCGATCAAGGTA
>JASDQU010324946.1:1002-13029 GCA_032191745.1 Picea mariana
AATTTGCGCTTTCATACAAAATGAACCATTTAAGCCCAAGAAAATCATATCCATTGAAGATGATACATTTCCTAAAGGCTTGACTCCTCTCGAAAGTTCATTTTCGTCGAGTGATGTAAGTAACAAAGAGATACATAAGGAAGAGGAGTCTAAAAGGAAAGTGGGTGATACCATTTCCTTGAACCTTGTGACACCCGAATCTCCGAAGTTTGTTAAACTAGGTTCCAATGTTTCGACGAAGAAAAAGCGAAATTCATAGAACTACTCCGTGAATTTCAGGATGTTTTTGCATGGTCATACGAGGATCTTCGTGGTTTTGATCCTGCTCTCATACAACATGCACTCAGGAAAGAGTTGGAAAATTATTGAAAGCTGGTATAATCTTTCCAGTTAAGTATTTCGAGTGGGTTTCAAATCTGATCCTTGTTAGGAAGACTACTGGCCAGATCAGATTGTGCATCGATTTCCATGTATTGAATAGAGTGAGTGTCAAAGATAATTTTCCTCTCCCTAGTATGGAAATGATTTTACATCAGGTTGCAGGGTCACAGATGACGTCCTTACTTGATGGCTTTTTTGGCTATAATCAAATCAAGGTAAAGAGGACTGATAGATATAAAACCACATTTACTACATGTTGGGGCACATTTGCTTATGAATGTATGCCTTTTGACTTGTATAGTCTAGGTGCCACCTTTCAAAGAGCTATGAAGATAAATTTTGATGATACGATCGGTAAAATTATCCAAGTTTATCTCGATGATTTGACTGTCTATTCAAAGAACCGGTTAGATCGTTTTGGTCATCTTAGAAAAGTTCTCATGCATTGCAAAAAATTTGGCATTTCTTTAAATCCTTCCAAGTCTATTTTCGGTGTCACTAAAGGCAAGCTCCTCAGTCATATTGTTTTGGATTCAGGAATAAGCATTGACCCCGAGAGAATTACTACAATTCTAAAACTTCCTACCCCCGCCTCCAAGAAAAAAGTCCAAGCTTTCATGGGCATTACCAATTTCGTCTGTAGGTTTATTCCTGATTTTGTTGTCATGGTTAAACCAATTCATAATCTTTTGAAGCAAGATCATTCTTTTTCTTGGACAAGTGACGTCGGAAATGCTTTCCTTAGGATTAGGAAAGCAATCCGTTCTACACCGGTTTTGGAAAAACCGGATTTCGAGAAAGATTCTACATATATACCAATTTCGCCAAGGAAGGAATTTATGCTATCCTCTTACAGAATGATGACCCAAACGACAAAAAATTGTAGCATACATGAGCCAGAGTTTATCAGATGATGAAATCAAATACTCTTATATTGAAAAACATGTTTTTTTCTCTTGTTAAGGCTATAGAAATTTCGCCACTTTATTTTAGGCAAACATACGTAGGTAAGAGTCCCTTTGCCCGTTGTCAAGTTTCTTCTCTCACAAACTTATCTTTCAAGAAAACTATCACATTGGCTTGCCAAAATCTAGGAGCATGCTTTAACCATCATGACTTCAAAAATGATTAAGGGACAAGACTTAGCACTTCACTTAGCTCAGCACCCTGAACCAAGTGAAGAACTTGATGATTAGGATAATCCTCTTTCAAGTCTATTCTATATTGAAAATCAAAATCTTTCTATAGCTAAACATCCTTGGTACATAAATCTGGTGTATTACTTGCAGCATAAAAAATTCCCAGATAACTTGGATCCTCACCAGAGAAGGAGACTCCACCTCAAATCTTCAAGGTATATCATTTTAGGAGACTTTTTTTAAAAGGTATGTTGATGGTTTAATACTTCGATGTGTGAATGATGAAGGAGCACATAAATTGTTACAGGAAATTCATGGATCATTAGTTTCTGTCATTCACATTGGTGGCCATTTTTATGCTAAAGATACTGCCTTTAAAATCATAAGAAATGGTTACTATTGGCCTTTGATATTTCGAGATCCTTATAAATTTGCAAGATCTTGTGATAAATGCCAAAAAATTACTGGGAAAGAACGTCTTTCTGACATACCTTTACAACTTATCCTCCCATATTTGCCTTTTTCTAAATGGGGCCTAGACTTTATTGGTCCTATCAATCCTATGTCTTTCGCAGGGCATATTTTTATTTTGATAGCCACATACTACTTTACTAAGTGGACTGAGGTTGTTCCTCTTAAGAACGCATCAAATGAGAAGGTAATTTCTTTCCTAGAAACTAATATCTTTTCCAAATTTGCCATTCCACTAGAGATCATTACGAACAATGGCCCAGTCTTCATTTCTGCTAAGTTGACTCAATTTCTGGTTAAATTAGGGGACAAACATTTCAATTCATTTGCTTATTACCCTAAAGGAAATGGGCAAGCCGAGTCCACTAACAAGAATCTGGTTAGGATTGTAGAAGATAAACCTCGCCAGTGGCACACACTTCTCACTTACGCTCTCTAGGAAGATCAAACAACTACCAAGGCAAGCACAAGTTGCACTCCCTTTCAGTTCACATATGGCCAAGAGGCTATTATGCCTACTGAGCTAGAGCTTTCCTCCTTATGGCTGATGTTACAGATTAAAGAATTAAATTCTTCCAATGTTCCCCAAAGGATAAATGCATTGTTATCCCTTAGAGAACATAAAGAGAAGGAAACAAACTGTAAAAAAGTATTTTAATAGACAAGCAAAAGCTGTTGAATTCAAGATTGACGAGAAATTCCTACTATGGGACTTAGCTCATGCTGAGAGAGGAAGACACTTAAAGTTCCATAAATTATGGCTAGGTCCTTTTAAAATCGCTTTTATCCTAGGTGCAAACTCATACCTTTTAAAGGATTTGGAAGAGCGATTGTTCTCTTACAACACTGATTGTTCCCACTTGAAACATTACGTAGAACCAACCTGATTATCAACGCTTGTTTTAAATGAATTTTGTATATAGTCTTTTGTTTTACTGTTTTATTTTTTACTTTGGTTTGTTGAGTTTAATTTATGTTGTTTTGTTTCTTTAAAATTTATCAGAAATAAAGTTTGGATCAGTTTTTCCATAACAATGTCATTCTGTAAGTATTGTTGATCAATAATAAATAAGGTATACATAGTTGTCACGATGTCCTCCTTTCATACATTGCTGAAATTGCTTTTTTCTTTCAACTCTGTTGTAGGATAGCTGATTTTTCCTTCTTCCCTATTTCTGCTTTCCCTTTCTTTCTTCCCTCCCGAGATTCAAAGAGCATACCAAAAAGTTTCTCCTTAAAAGCTTTAAGAAGTATTATATGTTACATATTGTTCGAATGTTATGCATACCGGACCAAAACCCTTCATACATACCACTTTCCATAAGTTATTCCCAAAATCTCATCTCATTCTTTCCCTTAAACCATCTATTTCCCCCTGTTGCATAACTATTCTTTAACAATTTTTTCTATCATCTACTGGTCCGTGAAACCAGACATACTAAGTTTTGAATCTGTTAGAAACAAATTTCCCTATGGAGTCGGCAGTTTGTTGACGCCCAAAAGTGCAACGTAATACCCCTGCCTGCAAATGGGTTGCAATGCCTATTTATTTATATACATATACTTAATAATATAATATATAGGTGAGACCCCTTATAAACGAAAGAAAGTGACAAACACTTGGGTCATAATTGTTATAGTTTTTCTTTGGCCTATGGTTAAAATTCATACTTTTAACTCACACTCACATTGGTTATAATATATTGCATTCATGGTATATTGCGTTGATGGTGTTGGTTATATTTGGTGGACAATAGTTATGTTATGCAATTGTTCGAAGTCAATCCAATCCTTGCAAATAGGATCTTGTTAGAAATGAATATGGAGCATGTTGTATCATGTCCCTGGTATAAAACTATGGATACGAGGGTTTTCATTTCAATTTTTCAAAACATAAGTGATATGTTGGATTTTAATTAAAATTGATTAATGCAAAATGACGAAGTTGGATGTATTACACCCTAGCTATGGTTGATGGAAATTAATGGAAAGGTGGAGAAGCAACGTGCATTTACTGCATGTCATTCTTACTCCCACCTCGAGCTCACCACCCTCACCTTGTCACACATTTGGTTGCTCTGGTTAGTTTGCCTCAATTTCACTCGATCGTTGGAGAATAATGGTGGTCTTTGGTTCTTTTCAACGCTTTCCTCACAGGTATGTGGACTCTCGCCCTTTCATTCATCATTCTAGCCTCAATCTTGATAGAATCTCTGTGTTGGCTCTTAGGATTCGTATGCAGAGTGCTTGTTTTCTGAAAGATATGGTGGTTGGATGTGTATTATGTATGTGCAAATAAATTTGGTCGGCGTTTCAAATGATTACTAGTTGGTATGCTCCTTCATGTTGAAGTGTTCGGTTTCACCTGGGGTGGATAATGGTTATTATTGCTCCTTGTTGTTGATATTTTATGGAAAATTTATTTTGTTTCCACCCATGTCTCGTGTATAATCTTGGAGGTTTTTTTTGGGTAAACACAAAAAGGGAGAGTTAGTTTCTGAGTTCTATTTGTGGTTGTTCTACCTCCTGCTCCATTCATGAGAAGTTGTTTCCATGTTTAGTTGTAATTTCACAATTTGAATGAAGGAAAAGTAGGGTTTTACCTTGAGGCCACCTTGGAATCGAATGTGTTAAACCTTGTTGGAGGCTTTGGTTTGATGTTACAAAACACTACTCGTCGAGTTGTCTCACCCACCTAGTTGTTCAGACATTTCTCTGCCTTGTCGCGGTTGTTGTAAACTTGAATTTGAGTTTTGAATTGATTATATGTAGACCTGACAGTCGAGAGATTGATGCTTTCGTATCTCCTTGGTCCATTGGTTGATTACCTACAGAAGTTCTAGCGTTTACATATTGTATAGTAAAAGAAAAGAAAATGAAAGGATCGTTGAGGTTTCGAACCCGACTTGTCACATAGCAAATACTAGAAATAGATATTGGCCCTGTATGATGAGTATTTGTTGGCCTTGTTATACGCTTGATATGGTCTATTTTAAATGGAAAATAATTTTGTTGATATTCCTCATATGAAAAGAACCTTGCAAATAAAACACGTAGATTGTACAGTGGGAAGAAAATCGTTATAGTTATTATGGCTCGGTGATGTTTGGAGGCATTTGATTTTTTTTAAATAAAATAAAAAGTGACCATGTAATAGAACAAAGGGTCTTGAACCCAGTCCATTGTGCATCAATTGAAATGAGTTGATGTAAATGTTAAGTTAGATGGCATGTTCTTCTTCTCAGCCTCTTCATGTATGTTCTAAGCGCTCTGTATATGATCGTTGATAGTTGGAATTATGGACAGCCTGTGTATAAATTGTGTTGTTGTTCGAAGAAGAAAGATAGGAATTGATTGGATGAGTTTGAAAGTCCTGGAGTTTTGTTTTGGGTTTGATACTGGAAGTTACTCTGTTTTTATTTTTGATATTGCCTACATTTTTAAATGTTTTTTTTGGCAATTAAAGGTATGCCATTTCTAAAGATTAAATGGTATTCGATATAATGGAATAGTATCCATCTCATTTCCTGATTCATTATACCATTTTTCGCTCCTTACAAACCCACCATCTTCCCAGGTTCATTTTAATTCCTTGTTTTGTTATTGTAAATAACATTTCAAAAGAAATAATAAAAGGAGAAAGAAGTGAAGAAGTGACCGGTGTTTAATTTGGAAATGGAAGTATTTTTTTGATATGGAAGTTGCATCTATGTTTCTTGAACAATATCCAGTGGAGGTCCCCATCCATGCTACCACTTTTCGTTCATTACCAACCCTTCATCTTCCCAAACCCCTATCATTCCCTGTTCAATAGCAATTAATTATTGATTTGAGTAATATGATGAATGGATTGATTGCATGTGCTTCTGTTGAGGATGATAGAGCCAACCTTTGATTTTATTTAGGTAGGGTTGATGCATGGACTGTCAAGAGTTTTCATAACTAATTGGAACATTGCTTCAAGATGATCTTTTTCAGTAGAGGCAATAATGACAAAGGTAACAAAGGCAGGGGAAATTGGCAGAGGGGTCATCGAAGACCTCGTTTCTCCATACATTTTGATGTTGACCCCTAGGAATTAAACCATATTTTCCAAGTTGGTTTCTTCAACCTAGTAGGCCAAGGGATCTTCCAACCCCGACCAGAAAGACCTCCCTTACAAGCACATCAAAATATATCTAGTGTTTGAGTCCCTCCTCATGTGTCAATGCAACCAGAACTTCCCTCCAACGATGGTTGGAAAGAGATTATCCACTAGCCTATTGTTCACCACCACGGTTGGCCCACTGCATCATTGCCTTTACCACCACCACCACCACCTACTAATCCAAATGCCCAAGTCTCCCATTTTGTCACGCCCGTGCAGTCATCACATGCTAATAAAATATTAAAAACAGATTTCCCCGAGCCTGTGCAGGACAAAGGGAAAATAAATAGCCACTCACTCCAGCTCATCCAAGGAATCTTCCAAATCAGTTTTCGCTTGCCTTCATCTTAGTATGATTGTTGTCATGTTATTAGTGCAGTTCAGCCTCAAGGCTCTAACCAGTCAAAGGTTGCCACTGAAAAATCAAAAGGGGACATTAGTGAGAAGAAGCTTAATGCCTCGCATAGAAAATATGGATTTTGATGATGAATAATGTTGTTTTATATGTTGAAGACAATACTTTTACTTTGATAAAGTTTTGGACAAGAAGCATTATTTTAGACATACTTTTTGGGACAACATGGATATAATACTTTTTGGATATGATCAGATTATATTGGGCTGATATTTAAAATATTTGGTCATAGTTTTGAAAACGAGAGTTACAAGGAGGATATATTTGAAATCTAATGAATTATTTTTATATTTCATGTCTTGATGATTATAAAAGGAAATAATTGGGAGTCACAAGGGTCCCACCTATTTAGTTATTATTTAAGACCCTTATATATATATGTCTCGAACTAATTAGTTAAGTTAATTTGAATTAACTAAAGAAAGGTAGTTGAACTACCCTAACTTATTGAGGAGGAATAAAAGCTCAATGAGAAGAAGAGACAAAAGGAGGAGAGATTAGAAGAAGAACTACAACCATAAGGTTTTCTCTATACTAGTGAGATACTTTTAACTTTCATTCATTATGAGTTTACTAGAAAGCTTAATCCTCTTGATGATAGCAGGGTCTTATTAAGGCAACATGATTCAAAATCGAATCACATATTTCAAAATCTTGTTGTAAAGGTGTATGATTTATCTTTGGTAGTCTATGTATTTTGTTTGCGCATGAATTGAGTTTCATGATTGATAAAGAATATCTTGCAGAGTCAAGTGACAACATTTTGTGGCAAGTTGATTCAATTCTCTAGCTTCATTTTTCTTCTTGATTGTCAGAGCCTTTTTGTATGGTGCCCATCGAAGGATTCTAAATTTGATTTTGGTCCCTACCCTCGCAGGGGTTTGTAGAGAGAACTCATTTTTGTATCTCATAATGAAATAAATGAAAAATTAGATTACAGTTTCAGTCTCACATATGTGTTTTAATGATCTAGTTCATTCTTTTGCTTTGATCTCCATGTATACATTTGTATAAATTCTTTACACATTCATGTAACTTTGTTTAAGTTTACTTCTTTCGAAATGTTATGTATAACACATAAAATCCAACCTTGATCCTTTGTAGTTAATACTTGTGGATTAAGTGATTGTCTTTGAGGCTATAAATCTCGGGTGACATTCCCAAATATCTTGTCTTAGCCAGGAAAGATCTGAAAATGTTTGAGTAAGGTTTTATATACCTTTTCCTTAAAATAGACCACTTTGGAGGCTTCTCCAAATACACCCATCACATATGTTGACATCAATGACAACCAACTATCCAACATTAAATATAATACATAAATGAAAAATAAACATTAAATATAATACATAAATGAAAAATAAAGTAACTTAGTAAAAATATGGTCAATGTAATTAATAAAAGAACATGGTATTGAAAAATTTCTATCTACTTCCTAAAGACTCAAAGGATGTTGTTTTTCCAAAGATCGAACAAACAGTCATATGAATTCATTTCGGTGTTAATGACACATTTCCTCTCCCAAACAGAGACACATTCCATGGTTTTAGATCTTCTTTAGCATCTCCTCCAGATGATTTTTTTTCCATTGTTTCCTCCACTCAACCTTGAATGTTAGAAAATAATTCTAGCAAATCATACAAACCGTAATATATTTGCATTACATATCTTTTACATTTTGAATCCACCTTCTTTTAATTTTTCTTTTAAATTATTTTTTTCCTCCACTCAACCTTGAATGTTAGAAAATAATTCTAACAAATCATACAAACCGTAATATATTTGCATTACATATCTTTTACATTTTGAATCCACCTTCTTTTAATTTTTCTTTTAAATTACTTACATAAAATAAAAGTGCACCAATTGATCTATTCAAAGGAGGGACAAACCAAAACCAAGTCAGGAAAAATGAAACACATATTAAAATACATAAATAGAAGCTATTTACATTACTTATTTATATACATTTATAAGAATAATAAAAAAATACTATATTATAAAAAAATAAAATAAAAACAATTTTAAAACCTTTTATTTTGATAATGCATCACTTATATGCCTTTAAAAGAATCTAAGGATTAAGGGATAATAAAATTTGGTAATATTTATTCAAGATCTATTCAAAGAAGGGACAAACCATAACTAAGTCAAGGGAAAAGGAAACACATATTAAAATACATAAATAGAAACTATCACTATATGCATTTAAAAGGATAAAGGGATAATAAAATTTGGTAATATTTATTGAATGGTCCAATAATCCCTTCATATATTGCATTCTATTATTTTTTTTAAAGAGTATGTTGTATTTACCTTCATATATTGCATTCTATTAATTTTTTTTAAAAGATTATGTTGTATTTAGGTAACTCACGTGATGTCAAAATATGTGCATTTAATGGATTTAGAGTGATAAAATGCATATGTGAGCATTCTATTTTTTTTTTAAGATTATGTTGTATTTACCTTAATATATTGCATTCTATTAATTTTTTTTAAAAGATTATGTTGTATTTAGGTAACCCACGTGATGTCAAAATATGTGCATTTAATGGATTTAGAGTGATAAAATGCATATGTGAGGATGTTATGGCATTATTAATAAAATAAAAAATTAAAAAAATGTTATAAAAATAATTAAAAAAAAATAAAAAATAATATGATATAAAAAAATTAAAGGGATTGTAAAATAACATTTTATAAAAAAATCAAAATATTAAAAATAATATGTTATAAAAGGATAATTTTTAATTTTTTTTATTTTATTTTATTATTAATATAAATTAAAATATTAAAATAGTATGTTATAAAAGGATAATTTTTAATTTTTTTTTTTTACTATTTTATTATTAATATAAATCAAAATATTAAAATAGTATGTTATAAAAAGATAATTTTTAATTTTTTTTTTTTACTATTTTATTATTAATATAAATCAAAATATTAAAAAATAGTATGTTATAAAAGGATAATTTTTAAATTTATTTTTTGTATTATTGTTTTTTAGAGAATTTTATTCATAAAATATATATTAAAGATTGATTTGTCATATTTGAAAATAGTAGAGAAATTGTATCTACCAATTCCACCTTATCGTTTATGGTGCTAAGATGTCGGGTAAAAAACTTAGGGTAAAGAAGCCTGCCACGAAAACCATATTCCATTATTGCATATTCAACTCTAGACACCTCCCTGGATTTTATTTCTCTATGTGAACTATCCTAGATATGTGAATCTCTCCCTCTCTCTATGTGTGTGTGACTCCTAGACTACACATATGATTCATAATCTAAATGATGTAGCTAGAGACATGGTCCAAATTAAACAACATCTATCTGATTTATATCTAGATCTCTCTAAAGTTGAAAGTTTGGGTAACATAATCAAATCTTTAGTACATAAATTAGAGAATTATAGAAACAATTTACAATTGTCTTTAATACTATGTCTAATATCAAAGATATGCTAACTCCTAAACCAAATAACACATTTAGACCAAAAGAATATTCTTCTCTTCTAATCGTTTTCCTAAAAAGAAAGCATCGAATGAAATGACTTTGGTCTTTAAAATGGCTATAATAGATAAGATGAATAAGTACAATTTAGATATTGCTTCCCAAGCTCTAGAAAAGGTGGAAAAGATAAAAGAAAAATAATTATTTTCTAGAAGAAATTAATTTTTTGCTACAAGAAAGAAAAAAGATAAAAAGGGCCAAGATGGTTAAACCTGGAAGAGGTCCTAATGAGTTTGATAATGAATAATTAAGATTTAAAATCCAAAGGGAAGTTGATTTCAATCATGAAATAACTCATGTATGGGTATTAATGGATAACATAGCTTTTCACATATGTTATGAATTAAAGAGGGCCAAATTAGGAAAAGGCATTTAAAGAATTTCTACTCCTAGTTCAAACACTAGTTCTTATCCAGTAATGGACTTATAAGAAATATTGATTATATGAGTCCTTAGAACATTAGTGATTTTATTGCTTATTGTGATGGTTGGGCTAAAGTCCAAAAGTCTATACATAAAGAAAAGTTGTCATGGCAAGAATTGACATTTAGAATAATTTGGGGTTTTTAAAGCATGCTCAAGCGTTGGTGGCATGGAATGACTCTTGTAAATAGAGATAAGATCACTCAAGTAGATGAACCCCTCCAAGCTCTAATTGAGGCAGTAAGCCATGAATTTTATGGACAAACTCCACTGGATACTAAGCATTATTCTACATTGTATTTGTCTCAACAACTTTGTGATTGTTAGTGTGAATAGGGTTCTTTAGCTATCTAGTTCTTTCTTAGCTATCTATCTTACTTAGGGACTTTTTCATTTTATCCCATATTGGTTGTGTTTTTAGTCTCTTGGGCGATAAATCCTATATATACTCACCCATCACTCTCATGTGATCATCTCATTTTCATTGTATGTTTTGCATTCTCTTGAGTATAATACCATTTATTCTTGCTCATTTATTTATTTCTAGCTTTGTTTTTTTTCATTCATTTGCATTCTTGGGTGGATTTTCAACCAAATATTACATGGTATCAGAGCGGTTGTGAGTTGTGGGTTAGCAATATTTTTATAAATCTTTGTGTAGAGCTATTTTTTTTAAGCACATGAGTATGCTCTTCTCTTGCTCGATTTCCACTCCCTGAGCCCACCCCATAACCACTTCCTAAATAATGACCTTGGCCACTTTTGTTTCCTTTGTTAAAATATTGTGTAACTGCAAAGAATATTCTTATCCCCTTTTGTGGATAAAGATAAAATATATTTATTATTGATTAGATCAATCCCCTTTTGTGGGTTGATCATGTCGAGCATTGTAATTGACCAAATCCCCTTTTGCGGATTGGTCAAACCCTAATTGTAATAGGCTAAATGAAAAGACGACCCCAAAATATATTAAAGTGGTTATAACCACCCAGAATGAGAAGTCGGCCTAGCCAGAATATATTAAAGTGGTTATAACCACCCAGAATGAGAAGTCGGCCCTACTAGTGAAAAGACACCTATTCAACACCTGTCAGTTTGTATAAATAAGAGAGGCCAACGCTTCATTTGGACACACACTCATCTCACTCATCTAGTGCGCAAGTATTGAAGGAAGTTGCAGTTACCAGTTGCCGGAAGAAGGAAGAGAGATAGGCGTGTTGCTCAGTGTTGGATATTCTCTGTTTTCTGGTTCATTATCATGGCATTGTATTGGCTATCTATATTAAGGAAGTTTTGCTGGGTTTTCTTCCCCTTGAGGGTTTCCTAGGATAAATGCTTGTGTACTCTTGTGATTGTGTTTCTCTCAGTGATCATGTCTATGCTATTTTTATCTAGTAAATTGAAAGTAACCTAATAATAGCAAAAACTTTAACATGGTATCAGAGCTAAGCTGAGGAGAGCATCTTTCACAGGAAAAAGAAAAACATCACTGTTGTCGTACATGAAAATTAGGGTTTTTTTATTAAAGAAGGT
>JASDQU010324948.1:0-10311 GCA_032191745.1 Picea mariana
TAATGGATCAAGCTACTTCAGCTCCTGGAAATCAAGACTACAAATCACTCTAGAAGAGGATGACCCATTGAGTTTGATATAAAATAATCTACCAGAAACAACTACCGATGAAGAGAAGCCTGATTGGAAGGAAGACGATGTCAAAGCAAGGAAGATAATCATCTATTCAGTGATAAATCATATACTACTAGGTATTTCTACCTTGAAAACAACTTATGAAATGTATGATGCATTGAAAAATATGTTTGAGAGAAAAACACAAACAAATCTCTTACATTGAAGCACCAACTTCAAAATACCAAGATGACGAAAGCTGACACCATTGCCACCTTCTTCATGAGGATCTCAAAGATCAGAGATCAACTAGGTGCCATTGGAGAAACCATAACAGACAGAGAACTTGTCATGACCACTCTCAATGCTCTTCTAAGACACTGAGAACCATTTCTTCAAAGTATCAGTGGAAGAGTAGATCTACCCGAGTTTGATAGTCTATGGACAAACTATACTCAGAAAGAAACCAAACTTATAGACAAAGGAGTGCAAGACTCCCATCATGACAAAAATCAAGCTCTTGCTTCTCATACAAAGAAAGGAAGAAGAAATAGAAGAAGTTTCAACAAAGCATTCAAAGACAAGAAAACCTCAACAGCTCCAAGTCATGAACAGAGAAAAGACATATCAAAGATTCAATGTTTCAGATGTGACAAGTATGGACACATTGAGAGAAACTGTCCTACCAGGAAGAAGGGAAGACAACTTGCATCCACTACCGATGTTGATCTAGAACCACATCAGAGAGATGAAGACATAAAAGATGAAGCATTCTTCTTCATATCAACACTCTCAAGTACGGTTCCTACAGATAGTGATATTTGGTTAATTGACAGTGGTGCTTCCAGAGACATTTTTGGATACAGAGAACATCTTACATACCTTGTTGATAAAGAGTCTCGTCTACATGTTGTACTTGGTGATAATGCTAGATATACTATGAAAGGAGTTGGAAATTCTACCTTCCAACTAGATTCTGATATACCACTTCAATTAAGTGAGATACTATATGTACCTAGGATGAAAAGGAACCTTGTCTCTATTTCTTCCTTAGAGGATAAAGGCTACAAGGTTACCTTCTCTAAAGGAAAATTTCTTGCATGGCACAAGAAATCACACATGGATTATGCTCGAGTGATTGGTGTTCAAGAAAATAGTTTGTATAAATTGATTTTCTGACCAGTCCAGGCCCTGTTAAATGATACTATCAACTTGAGTGAGCTATGGCATAGGAGACTTGTTCATTTACATTACATATCCCTTCCTGCTTTGGGGAATATGGTAACAAGCCTTCCATAGATACATGTTCAACATAATGGCGTTTGCAAAGGTTGTTCTATTGGCAAGCATGTCAAGGGATCCTTCTTGATCAGTGACAGTAGATCCAAGGGGATATTAGACTTGATACATACAAATGTTTGTGGACCCATGACTGTTGCTTCCTTGAATGGATATTTTTACTATGTTCTCTTCATCGATGATCACTCTCGGAAGACATGGATTTACTTGTTGAAGACCAAGGATGGAGTCCTTGCTAGATTTCAATATTTTAAAGCTCAGCTTGAGAACCTGACTGAGAGGAGGATCAAGGTGCTGAGATCAGATAATGGAGGGGAGTACACCTCCATGGATTTCAATTATTTCTGTATTGAGGAAGGAATCAAGAGGGAGTACACCGTTCCTTATAACCCTCAAGATAATGGGTCTGTAGATCGGAAGAACAGAACCATTATTGAGGCAACCAAAGCGATGATACATGATCAAAATTTACCTATGATTCTGTGGGTAGAGGAATCCATGACAGTGGTGTATGTTCAGAACATAAGTCCTCATCAGATTATGAAGAACATGAATCCCAAAGAATCTTTCACCAGAATTAATCCTGAGGTTGGATACTTCAGGATATTTGGGTGTCCAGTATACTTTGATGTACCCAAGGAGAAGTGGACCAAGCTATACCCTTCAAGCATAAATGGTACATGTGTGGGGTACAATGAATCTTTGAAGGCATATCAGATATACATCTCTAGTCAGAGACAGATCGAGGTTAGCAGAGATGTCACCTTTAAGGAAGAGATAACCTTCCGAATATCCAGAGAATTTCAGATGGAGATTGACAGTGAGAAGAATGAAGAGACAATACCTTCTCCCCCTTCAATAGTTCAAAGGGAGACAATTATTGATCCAGTTGATCCCGTAGCTCCAGTTGATGTTCCCAAAGACATTGCAGTAGGCCATAAGAGGCCTGCTTGGGCTCGACAAACTCTACAGGAGGTAGAGGGACATGCAACTCCTCATGGTACATTATGAGAGAGAAAGAAACCATAGAGACTTTTGAGCTATGTTTCAGCTATGAGCCACATCATTGATACTGAGCCTTCTTGTCATGGAGAAGCAACAGGTCAGCTGGTTTGGCAAGATGCCATGACAGAAGAGTATCAGTCCATCATGAAGAATGATTTGTGGGATATTGTTTTGAGACTGGAAGGGAAGTCTGTAGTGACTTCCAAGTGGATTTATAAGATCAAACATGCAACTGATGGAAGTGTCGAGAAGTACAAAGCGAGATTTGTGGCTAGAGGATTCTCTCAGGTGGAGGGAATAGATTATGAGGAGACATTTTCTCCTGTTGCCTGATACAATTCCATCCGTACGATTATTTCTCTTACAACATCAATGGGTTGGAGACTACATCATATGGATGTAAATACAACCTTTCTCAATGGTGAGATTGATGAAGAAGTTTACATCGAGCAACCAGATGGATTCATGACACATGAGAAGGAGTCATGTATGCAGGTTGAAGAAAGCTCTGTATGGACTAAAGTAGGAACCTCGTGCTTGGTATGAGAATATTGATGGATACTTGATGAGTTTGGGATTCAACAAGTGTGTTGTTGATCTCAACCTATACTATCACATTTTTGGTGACGAGTGTCTGATTTTGGTCCTGTATGTTGATGACTTATTCCTCACCAATTCAAAAAGTCTTATTGTTGAATGCAAGCATGCATTGATTTATGAATTCGATATGAAGGACCTTGGTATGATGCACTAACTCTTGGGACTATAATTATGGCAAAGGATTGATGAGGTTTTTCTGGGTCAAGGAAAATATACAGTTGAGATATTGAAGAAATTTAGGATGACAGATTGTAGATCCATGCCTACACCGATGGTGATGAATCTGAAGAAGATAAATGAGGCTTCTTATGATTTAGGAAAGATTGATCCACATATTTAGAGAAAAATGATTGGATCCTTGATGTATTTGGTTAACACCAGACCTGATATATGCCATGCAGTGAGTGTACTCAGTCATTTTATGATTCCGAGACAAACACACTAGATAGCAGTGAAGCATGTGTTGAGATACCTACGAGGCACAATTGGTTATGGCCTGAGATATGCCTCCGATCTAGACATGAGATATCAAGGATATGACGATGTTGATTGGGCAGAGAGCGCAGTGGACCAGAATAGCACATCCGGTTGTTGTTTTACTTTGGGGTCTGCCATGGTTTCTTGGTGCAACAAGAAACAAACTTATGTGGCTTTTAGTACCGCATAAGCAGAGTACATTGCGTTATGTGAGGCTTCAAAAGCTACTTTGAAAACTTATCTGTTCATGAGATGGATTCCACCGTTATCCATTGCGATAACCCGAGATGTGTGAAGCTCTCCGAGAATCCTATGTTTGACGATAAATTGAAACACATTGATATCAAATACCATTACATCATAGATATGGTGTAGTGGAAAGCAGTACATGTGCAATACCTTTCTACACACGAGAAAGTTGCAGATGTATTCACCAAACCACCTGCTAGGACAAAGTTTGAGTACTTCCATGAGAGACTTGGCTTGGTGGAGAATGCTTCCCTAGCTGAGAGGGAGTGTTGATGATTGCAACTTCATGAGACATTCTCCAGATCGTTCTTCTCTGGACCGAGTTGAGACATATGTGAGACAACCCATGTGATGTGTGTGTCATACTCCTATGGACTGAGTTGAGATGATGTGTGGTCTCTTGTCATGCTCCTCTGGACTAAGTTGAGATGACTTTAGATGGTCTCCTATTTGACTCCTATGGATTTAGTTGAGTCGAATTGAGATGTCTCTCTAGATGGTACTCCTATGGACTTAGTTGAGTTAATCTGTTTGAGAGTGACTTCCCTGTGGCTGAGCACAGGTGGACGTGTCCCTAGTGGCTAAGCACTGGAGGATGTGTGGATCCCTTGCTATATTGTCTGAGAGTAAGATTTGTTGTAACCCTAATTTGTGTTGTAAAGGATACAAGTCGGTCCCACCACGTAAAAGATAATTAATATTGTGTAAAGATTAATTATATTATTCAGTTGAACAAGTCATCCCTATTGTGCCAATAGACACATCCTTTTGATGTGCTAGGTCTTGTATAAATAAGAGTAGATCCCCATTGTGGATCTCACTCACTCACACTTCATTGTAACATCTCTCAAGCTAAGTGTGCGAATGAATTGCACACTTCTCTTAGGTGCAAGTATCTAAGTCAAGGAGCACCCTCTTGTGTGCTCTAGGGTTCATGTTGTGGGGGATCTTCTCTTGACTCTATAGCAAAGGATTGGTGGGTTTTTCCCCTTGATTGAGAATGGTTTTCCCAAGATAAACTCTTGTGTTCTTTTGCATGGTTATTCTTCTTGTGATCTTGATTACTGCAACTATTGTATATGGTATTGTTGCATAGTTTATGGTTCAAGTACATGATAAATTGAAATAAACTACATGTGCATGAGCTAAGAATTAAAATTAAACACAATAAACCCATGAGAATCAATCACGTGTAGAGCCATTTCTATCCCAACTCAAGCTTGCATTTTGTGAAGGCGGTGATATGCCCCCACTTCTAGTCCCTCCTCCAATATTTTGGACTCTATAAGCCTGACTAAAGCATCAACTCATCCAAAATCATCCCTTGAAGTCTTTCCACCACAAAATTGTGAGCATGCCCCACACAAAATTTATTTTGAATCTTCTACCAAGGTAGAGAGGATCTAGTATGTCCATTAAATATGGTCATTAAATGTCCAACATGTTTTGAGGGAAGGTTCCCTCAAAAAAATGAAGGGTGTAACTGCCTCCTAGATTTTCAAAATTCTTTGCAGTACAAATGTCCTAATAACTTTAACACTCGTTGGGGTAATCATTATTTTTTGAAAATATTTCATCTCCATCCTTTCATGCCTAGTGTGAGCTCTTGGATAACTATATATTTTAATAACACCTCCCAAATTTCATTTCCTAATACAACTCACACAACCCATTTGACACAACAAACCTATTCCTGAATTCTTGTTTTGATTGTGCCTAAACCCCCTTTAGTCCTTGACGAAAAAGTTGAATAAAAACATTTTCCTTGCAATGTAACTAGAAATAAATAAATAATTTTTCTTATGTGCATCCACAAATAAAAATAATTTGTTTAAAGTAAATTATGAAAATATCTTTTGCATATTCCATTCACGATATTCGTACTATATACACAAAGTGGACACTCTTTTCTCCAATATTCTTCTCATCAATGCAATTGTTTTTATAATAAATACACTAAGAGTATTTTAGTACCACTAGAGGCCAGATATCTCTAAGACTTCTTGGTTGGTCTGTACTAGATTCCTGGAAGAGGAGTGGGACAACCTTAGGGTCTACAAAGTAGAGACAAGGGTATGCTTCCTTGGGTTGTGCAGGATGATGGGCACTGTGAAGCTATAGGTTGAAATTGTTGTTGGATTTTGGTACCTTGGCCTATCCATTGATTGTGTGGACTATAAGATCTTATTTTTCCTAGTGAGAGTTTCTTTTCCCTAGTGGATTCATTTCCCTAGCTTGGCATTGATATGTTGTTGACAGAACTAAAAAATTTGTGTTTATCACTGGGTGGAACATTTAAGGTCTGCAACCAGTTGGTGCTTTTATAAAATATAAGTATTGTGTTGTTGTGTATAATGTGTATTTATGTGTTTAATTTATGATGTATTTTTAATGTTTAAGGTGCACATTATATCTATGAATGTTTATATGGTTATGCATGAGATTGTATATTATTGGCCTATATGATTGTATCATATGCATGGCATATTGTTACATTTTGGTATTAGAACCTGGAAAAGGGTTTGGGTATATTACAGAACAACATTAGAGCCATGTTGGGCATAACTAATTATGGTATAAAATAATTCATGAGTGAGGATAAAAGCATTTAAAAAATTCAATATGGACAGAGTCAAAATTAGAAGTAACAAGGTTTGGATGGGATTTTGGGTGCATTACACTACATTCCAAAAATAAATAAATGGATGATTCTTCATTTTATTTTAATAAAGAATCAATATAGGGACAATAGAGGCCTCTCTTAATAGGAATTTCCATTTTCAGAAGCTTGTTTTGGAGCAACAACTAGAAAAATAAATTTACCTTTGGGATGCCATCTCCAACCCACATTTTCTTCCAAATCTATGAGGGTGAGGGGAGATAACATTTCCTTGACAACTAGGCTTCATAAATGTTTTTTTGTTTATTACTTACACCCTTGAGGCCCCAAATAATTGGTATCCACCTCCTCTTGCAAAAGGGGTGTCAATCCTAATAACTGTTTTATTAACACCCACCAAGCTACTTGTAAATCCTAAGGTGGAGATAATTTGACTCAATTTTTCCATTACTTCTCTTCATCATTTCCCATATATAAAGGTATAAAATAGTGTGGATTCCTTGAGCAACAATACATGAGAAAATTAAAGACAATTAACTTCTAGATTGAGAAAGTGGATTTTTTTCTAAAGCGTTATCATTACATATTGAAATCCATTTACAATTCTATGACTTACATGGAATATTGAAATCCATGGACAAAGGGATTCTATTGATATTTTTCCAAAGATATTTATTCATGAGGATTAAATCCCAAACTATTAGACCTCCCCTATCAAAAGGAGCTTTAATATTATTCCAATTGACAAGAGTAAACATTTTTCCATGGTTGGGCCTCCTCCCTTACAAAAGGAATTTCTTTGGATAAATTTATCTCTTTATTGAAGAGCACATGCATTAACAAACATGGAAGATCACATAAACATAGGAAGAGTGTAAAGAACAAATTTTATAAGATCTAATTGACCATGAAGTTTGAGCTACTACACACCCTAGGAGTCTATTTTAACTTTGAGTTGTAACGGAATGGGATCCAATCCACATAGTTATGCAATTGAAGGATGATTGGGATGTCTAGATATTATAAATATTTCCAATTTAGTTCCATTGATAACTCCAACACTCAAGCAATCCTTCCCAAGGTTCTATCCTATGAATTCCACCCATACACCTTACATTTTTCTTTTTTTACTAACCTTCCTAAAGTTTCCAACATGGAATTGAGAATGGATTTGAATCACTTGACTATAGTGATATATTCTCCCCCAGTGAGAAATGTTCTCTCATCAAATTGATCATGGTTTACAATTTTAACTCCTCCCATGATTAAGATAATAGATACAGATTCATTTTTCCTGGTTCTCTCCAATGATTTTCACAACTCTTCTACCTTTAGGATATATAATGATGGATAAAGGGGTCCTCCTTGCCTCACTCCTCTAGTAGATTTGAGTAATATCTCTGAATTTCCATCTACAAGAGGGGTGATCCAAGGCCCCCCAATAAAAACTTTAACCCAATAGAATAATATGTTAGAGAAGCCAAACCTTTGCAACACCCATATCATAAAACCAATGATCAAATCATTTTAACGCATTTTACAATTAAAGTTTAATATGAATTATTCATTCCCAATTACTAGATTGTTGGAATGAATAAATTTTGGCACAAAGATTATGTTTTTTGTGATATGACCTTGTATTAGAGATAATATTGGGAAGAAGAGAGATAAGTTGACTTGCAATAATTTAGGAAAGAATTTTGTATGAAACAATGCACAAGGAGATAGAGTGGAATCAATCAAAGGAATTCATTTTTTTCTCTTTTTGAATGAGTACCATGAAGGAGTAGTAAATGCCCCACAAGTTCTAAGAACATTTCTTAATCATTCCATCATGTGCCTTAATTCCATTTTGATTATGTACCATCATTCTTGATAGATAAGTGTCATGAAGCCATTGGAGCATGGACACATTTTTCTAGTTCCTCCATATCCATCTTCTAAAATCGCTTTCAACAATATGGTGTTATCTTCCTGAGTAATTATTGATGTTTGAATCGATTGAGATTGAAACAACAACCTCACGAGGATACAAATCCCCCTACATTTTTATAGGTGGTACTCCTCTTTAAATTCTTTAAAGATTTATCTTTGAATATCTTGGGACAATGATATTAAAATAAGAGAGTGCTAAATAGAAAAATCTGAATATTTATCACTCAAATAAATGAAAAATAATTGAAAAGAATATATATGTATAAAGAATTCCTAAGAAATAGACCAAGAATCTTCTCTTATAAGATAAAATATTTTGCAGAAATATTATACAAAGATAAAAACTACAGAAAATGTAACATAAATATCACATCCATCATGACATTAAATATTTTTATCACATTCAAAGAAAGAAATATGAAATGCAAACATATCAGAGAACTTTAAAAGAGTATTTTCATTTATAGCAAAAGACAATATGATAGGAAAAAATTTAAATATCCAATGCTCAAAATCAGAGTTTCAATATAATTAAATTTTATCCCTGAAGTAGTTCTCTCAGATTTCTCAAAAAATTATATAGTCTTTGGTAGCCTTAGAAATTAAAATGCATTCTTCCAAATTTGGACTGGGATGAAGCTCCCATGGAACATAAAATAAAGAAAAGAAAGAGGAACAAGGATGGACTTGAAAGAGGACAAAGAGAAAATGGTCAGAAATTTGATTATGCTTTTCTTGGGATTGATAAAAACAACAGGATGATTTTCTGAAAGGGAAGAGAAATGAAATGGAATAATGTGATATGTACTACTCACTGTGATGGAATCTCCTCATTTGTTTTCTTGGTGATGTTCCTATTGTTATAATATAATGGATGTGCTCATTTTACCATTGACAATATCACTATTGTCACCCAACCATAGGTCGAAGCCACCCTCCGAGAACCTTAACCTTGACAGAGAATCACTCCGGAAGCAAACCCTAGGCTAGATAGCCAAACAAAGAGTAGCACACCTTTCCCCAAGGATAACGCACCAAAAAGAGTTGATTAGATAGTCCAAACCCTAACCAAGAGATAGTCCAAGCCAAACGTGATCTGCTAGCTGCAGAAGCTGCACTGAAAGCTCTCCTCAAACCTCCGCACAAGACTGGGCACTGCAATGCGCACAAGTTGCTTCTCTACAATTCTGAGACTGCCTACTAGAATGAGAACTGGCCTCCTGTATTTATACTAATTCTGGCTAACTGCCTGGGCTGACTTCTCATTCTGGGTATCTGTATGTTCAGTATATATTAATTTTTCTGGCTGGATTCTTCTCTTAGAGGCTAATAACCTAATATAAATTATCCTCTTGAGATGACATATCTTCTACGGTTATTAGCCAACTCATCAGGGTTTCTTCTTGCTTTCCGAAGTATTCTATTCTCGTCAGGTTTACACATGGAAGTAAATACCTCCCGCAACTACCATAATATCAACACTCCCTCCTAGCTAAGGAAGTATTACAGGTAATGGTCTTGAGCACAAACATACCATTCACCCGGTAACATCAACATAGACTATCTCATGACTAGATCATGAGCGCCATCATCACCATTAGTATCATCATCCGTATCATCTCTCAAAACCATACTCCATCTGAGTAATTAGACATGATGCTGGATAAGTCACTCACACCACAGAGTGATACAAGATCCATTCTTCTAATCTGGACATATGTCCTAGAAGAGTAAATGTTCTGAACCATTTTCCGTCCAGGAAAATCTCCATTCTTTGATCATCAATCTAGTTGATAATCATTTCCAATACTATTGATAGTCTTCAAGGCAATAGGAATAAAATAGAACACAAGTGTGTCTATCCATAGTAGTACATAACTACAATCTGTGGTACACTACCACACCAAGTAACATACAAGTACTTGATCAAACAGTGGAACACATCCACCACAATAGTATATATCTATTGTCATATAATCTTCATAACAATCATCTGATATCAACCTGTACAGAAACAATGTTATGATATAAACTGAATCATATGGGCCATTCTTCCACTCACATCTGTGAGA
>JASDQU010324953.1:10680-23600 GCA_032191745.1 Picea mariana
TGGCTCTCATTAGTTTGATACCTCTTATACTAATAGTCTATAATTTTTAATATCTACTCAGATTTTTAATTTTTAAAGAACACTCTTAATAGTCTATAATTTTTAATATCTACTAAGATTCTTTTAAGAGTTACCAACAAAATAGTTAATAACTAATCAATTTTTACCAATAAGATAATAAGGAAAACAACAGGGACAATGTCGGCATAAATAGGAAGAAAACTGGGGCTCAATAGCTATTGAGACCTCAACCATATATGGTTACTTCTAGCTTATTTTCCATACCTATATGGTTACTTGATCATGTCACTCAAGGATTGGTCACCTTTGATTGATCCCATGCACATGAGAAATTATATATAACCTCTGTGGCTGAATATCCATTCTCTCCCATTGGAACTATGGTTGAAGTGGGCCCTAACTCTAATTAGTAATAAGTTTCAAAATATGTTGAATATTGATGAGAAAACCTAAACACTGGGTAGGATATCCATGGAAAAGATATGTGTGGAGATGAATCTTAAAGATGGACTCTTGGACATAATAAACATACAAGTTGGGAATAGGTCTTATCATCAAGAGATAGAAAATGTGAAGTTCTAATTTAAGTGTGACATATGTCATCTATATGGTCAATTAAGGAGAACTTTTCCAATGAAGGATTTACCTAATGAGGAGGATATTGTTGAAGAAGAGATGGAGGTAGAGGAATGTGTAAGAATCCCCCCTGAGGACTCCAATGAACAATCGATTAGGACTTAAGATTCCAAAGGTAAATCTACTTTTGAAGGTTTTTTCAACTTGGTAGGAAAGGATTTATTGAAGGTAGTTAAGGAATCCAGGATTGCTAGTAAGGTTCTTGGGGAAATAATTATAGTTTTTTATCCTTGATTCGAAAGAAATATGTCCCTAAATCATTTGATGATTTTAGATCTATATCAGTGTGTAATGTTGTGTATAAGTGTAACACACCCAACCCCCTAGTTAGTTATTAAGGGAATGGAGTATTAATATTTCCGTTTCATTAACCATCTTGAAACCCCTTCTTAAGGAAAGAATCTCCTTCTACTCATAAATATCTTTCCAATGACTATTAACATGCCCAAATCTGAGCTTTGGATCAAAAGTTATGGCCTACCAAAGTTTCAGTCCTTAATTGGCCAATATCCAACTCACTACCAGGTGGCACCTTGTCACCAGTGCCCTCTGACGTGGCACTGATGGGGCATCTACCATGTGGCTCATCGAGACCTTTCAAAGCACCATTCCTTTGGATTTCAAACTCATAGCATACTTTGACGGCCTAGTCCCAACGATATCCATTGACAAATCCACAGATTGTCACTTCACCATGACCCTCTCCTATTAATGACTCAGATTCATTCGGGCATCTCTCATTAGAGTATCCTTCCCACAAATTCATATTCCACTCTCTCCACACATACTCTAATATATTTAACGACTCTCAGAGTTAAACCATCAACGGATCTGAATGCATCCGAGTCTTTATTTGTATGACAGTTAACATCCAATGCTTTTAACCTTCTCTCCTTGACCGTGTGGGACCCACAGAGAATCGACGACTAAGATCATATCTCACCTTTTTTTCGATTCTATGACTGTGATCACTTCTCGGAGTCCCTCCGTCGAATTGAAACTCACCCTGGTGACCAGAACCGCTTCGACGAGTCTCCTCTAATGGATGATGAAGATCTAATCATCTCCTACAATCAACGACTAGGATTTAAGTTAATAACCAAAAGGCCTCTTTGTGCAGTTGGACCTATCGAAAACCAATCAATTTTTGACATGCGTCGTCCCTCAGGATACACTAATCGCCATTTGTACTGACACCTGGCTCTGCCACTGCCTGCCACCCAATGTGACACATGGCATGCATAACTCAACACAGGGTTATTTCTCAAGAACCCAGAGTTTCCTTGACACATGGTACAATCTCCGTTGGACACATGGCACCATCGCCACCTGACTTATGTCAATCATCTTTCCCCAGATTCTCGCATATAGGTACCAATTCATCATGACACATGGAACAATCCTTGTTGGAAACGTGGGTCCATCCATGTCATCCTCTTGAATTATTTGGTAAGAGATAAATGCTCCATATCTACTCTCGGAGTTCCTCCGATCATGACAGATCAATGGTCCAAACATCCACATTGGTATTGCACGTCATCATACTCTTTTACTTCCCCCTCGGGGATGAATCATAGATCTAGTAGTTGGGGTCTCTCCTTGGACTCTATCTATTCTATGGTCAATATCACCCCTCAGGCCTTTCCCTTCAAAGTTCTTTCACTTCAGGTCTCTAGGGTTACTTTGAGCATAATCCTTCGACCACATCCACCATAAAGAATCTAACGGTTCAAAATATTCCACAGATATCCTCTGATGGATCAACGTGCCTCTCTGGTTTGGAGTACATCCTCTCCATGTGTCGTAGTCTAATCTGATGGAAGGTCAGGATCTATTCATGATGTTGAATGAACGATTGCGATCCCTTTAAGCTTAAAACTTTGAATTCCTCCAGGTTATCAATCTAAAATCAAAACTTAGTCAATTTTTACAATTTCTTCCTTCAATTAACAATCTGATATTGGACTTAGTTGTTCGAAGGAGTCTTCTAGGCCCCTTCTCTAGGTTTACCAAACCATTCTTAAACACTTTCCTTTCCCTGAAACCATTGAGGTATTCTTTCCTCGCCATTTAAGTGGGGGTTAGATTTTTTTTTGCATGATGTCCAAACCAAGACAAAACAGGGGATTAATGATTCCCACATTACACAAGACCTATATCAAACTACAGCTATGGTTACACTTTCATCCCTTCTAGGAGGAAGATCAAAGTACTTCTTCCTATCGGACCTATCAAGTGTCTCTTAGCTAATATTCCTGGCTATCTTTTCCTAGACATCACACTGCAACAAATTATCTACTGCATACATAGGAAGCATGAATATACAATTTCATCCATAAGAGGAGACCCTTGTACAATTCCTTAATCATTTAAGGTAAAAGGCAAGATTCTCCTGCTCAGATATGTACTACACATAAACCTAGTTTCGCAATCGTCATAATTGCGACATACATTTTCACAAACGTGGCAAGAGAGATGTTCCAGTGGAAAACGTGGCAAGACCAATGTTAACATGGCAATTGCAACATACATCTTCACAAACGTGGCAAGAGAGACGTTCCAGTGGAAAATGTGGCAAGAGCGACGTTAACATGGCAAGACTGACGTTAACGTGGCAATTGCGACATACATCTTCAGAAACGTGGCAAGAGTGACGTTCCAGTGGAAACCGTGGCAAGAGCGACATTCTAGTGGAAAACATGGCAAGAGCGATGTTAACGTGGCAAGACCGACGTTAACATGGCAATTGCGACATACATCTTCACAAACGTGGCAAGAGTGACATTCCAGTGGAAAACGTGGCAAGAGCGACGTTCCAGTGGAAAACGTGGCAAGAGCGACGTTAACGTGGCAAGACCGAAGTTAACATGGCAAGAGCGACGTTATCGGGCAACATGAACTTTTTTTTTTATAAATTTCCTCTATTTTGCGACAATATGAACAATTTTGTCCATAACGTCGCAAATAAAACATCAGAATTTTTACAATATGTAGTAGTGTATTATGTGAGCACAATACATGCAGATATATTTAATAACATCCATATCCTCCAGAGGTCAAAGGAAAGTCCACATAAAATGTCTCTTTCTTTGTAATTGCATCATTTCTATACAAGAGAAAATAGAGTAGAGAAACCTCACCTTCTAGCTAGGTTTTGTCTCGTATTGGGTTTCCCAGGTTATATCTTACGGTTATTTGCGGATGGTGTGATTGTATTTTACATTTATCTATTTTTCTCATTTTATCTATCTCATGCATAAGCATAAAATACATAACTAAATATTCTAGAGATCTAAAGGAAAAAAACCTTAATAGTAAATATTTTAGTATTTAATTAGATCTGTTGTGATGAACTGTTCCAGTGGAATATCCATGGTAGTTTACATGTCATATTTGTATCATAGAAGTTTTTTATTTTGGGTATTTGTGAGAAGTTAGAGGATCTAGGAGTTGACTAAATGAGAAGTCACATAAACCCTAGCCATGGTAGACGAGTCTATTCATAATAACCCTCGAGATCCAACTAAAGAGAGATTTGAGGAGATGGAAGCACAAGTTGTTGACATCAATCACAATATGAACCTCATCATGGTGGCTCTATCAGGAGAGATTGGACTATTCAGAGATGATGGAGTCTCTAACTCATATATCATATCAAAGGGGAAATCGATAGATCTAGAAGACATAGGAAAGAAGTCATGAAAATGACCCTAGAAAGAGCAACTGAGTTCGAGTATCGTTAACCCTTCATAGTCCCTATTAATATGGAGGAGAAAGTGGACATAAAGACATACCAAGGTGATATCAATGCATTAAAAATGAATAATTGGTTGCAACAACTAGAAGTTTATTTTAGCATTCACCATATAAATGAAGGGAAGAATATTTTATTTGCTAGATTGAAGTTAGAGGGACATGCTTTAACCTACTGGGAAATCCACATAGAAACACTTAGGATGGAGGGTGATCCACCAGTAACTACGTGGGAGTACTTCAAAACCCTCATCAAGTCTTAATTCTACCCTATTGGGTATATATAGGACCAACGGATCTGGTGGCACTACTTTGCGCAGAGGCAGCCGAAGAGTGTACAAGAGTACACCACTAAGTTCAAAGAGATGGCCATCATGTTGGGTATCTCTCCCAAGAACCTGTATGTACTCGCAAAGTATATGGGGGTTTACACAATCATCTACAAAATCAAGTGATTCTCTTAAATCCAATTACATTGGATGTAGCATGTGTATAGGCACAATACCTATAAAACATAGGCAAAAAGAAAGGGAAACTAGGTGGTTCGAAATAGAAAGAGCACCATGAAGCTTCCAAGGATGGGAAAAAGAAGTGAAAATGGGAAAAATATAAGAAGATGACATCCACTAGATAATATTCCAAATATCCCATGAACCATTGTAATGATTGCAACATTGATGGCCACACTAAGGAAAAATGTTGGAAACTACATCTAGAGATGAAACCGAGGAACCGAAAGAAGGGAGGAAAAAAAAAGAACCTCTTAGCCATAGATTCAAGAAATCAGGTTAAAACTAGATCAAATGTGGATGCAAATATTGTATGCACATCTATGCATAAGGAGGTGAATCTGAGTATCCTTCATCACCACTAAGAGAAGGAGATTACCAAGCTCTTCCACACCAATATTAAGGTCAAGAAGACCAATATAGATTCTTTGTTTGAATCTAGTTCACAAGTTAATATCATAGCAATGGATCTGGACAAAAATATTGGAATGGAGGTTAATTATCAACCCATCCCCTATCCATTTGGTTGGATAAACAAGGATGGAAATACAACTCTACATCATAAAAATGAGTGGTAAGAGTTTCTAGTGGGGGAAGAATCAACAAAAGGCCTTTTATGAGATGAAAATAAATATCAATCAAGCACCAGTGCTTGTGCTCCCAAACTTGTAGAAGCCCTTAGAAGTGGAGATAGATGCAAGTAGGTATTCCATGGGAACAATACCGATACAGGTAGGAAGGCCCATTTTCTATCATTATGAAGTATTTCATGGGGAGGTTCTCAACTACGGTACCTATGGAAAGGAACTTTATTCCTTGGTACAAGATGTCGAAAAGTTGAAGCACTATCTAATGGGAAAAGAGACCATCATTACTACATATCACCATCCAATACAGTATTTCCAAGCCTAGAGTAAGCTACAACATACTAGTCATTACAAGTGGATGGGGTTTTTACAACAATTTCATCTAGTCATCAAGTATAAGAAGGGTGTCATAAATAACTTGGAAGACATGCTTTCACGACCACCCACATCCAATATTATAGCTTTGGGGACTCTGATGCACATGGATCATTTTACCCATGATGCATACAAAGATGCATACATAGAAGATGATGAATTCAAGAAGGTGTTTTAGCAGCTACAAGGCCAAATCTATATAGAAGAAGGTGATGGAAAGACTGATGAATTGTTTACACTAAAATATCAATAAGATATCTGTTCCTAAAGGTGAAAAATTGTAGCTTATCAGAGAGGCTCACACCTCCAAGGTTGTAAGACATTTTGGTTTTGGGAAGACAATTTCCAACTTATCGAGGTATGTGTATTGTCCTAGAATGTAAGAAGATGTAGAACAATATATTAGAGGATATGTACTGTGTTGTACCAACAAACCCATCAATAGGAAGAAAGATGTATACCATCCATTACTTATACCCACTCAACCTTTGGAAAACATTTCCATCAAGCTCAAATCTAGATGGGGGTAGGGTATGTATACCTACATAGACTTTACCACTCAAATCGTTGGACATAGAGGGGCCCCTTGTCCCACAAGCAAGGGGGTCTCATACACCAATTTGGTATCTGTCTTGGAAATGACCTTAAAATTAGATTATTATTATTATTTGTGGGAGGTTTACCATCCACATGAAAGGGACACAAATATTTATTTGTGGGAAAATATGGACACTAAGTTGAAGAGGTCTACAATGTTCCATCCGTAGACAAATGGGCTAACAAAAGTAGTCAATAGGACTTTGGCACAACTTTTTATGGGTTACAATAAGAAGCATCCGAAGAATTTGGGATGAAAATGTGATCTATATGAAACACTCTTATAACAGATTGGTCCACACTTCTACTGGTAAGTCACCTTTTGAAACTTGATTTGAGTATTTTCCACCTTCACCTTTAGATGTTGTATATGGATAGCAAGGAGGAGTGAGGAAGGGCCTCATAGGATATGCATTCAAAGCATAAAATTTTGTTGAGAAGATCACGGAGATCCATTTTAAAGTACAAGATACACTGAAGAAGTGATAAGAGAAGGACAAGGCTAGACATGACCAACAACTAACATAGATAACACCTACAGTGGGAGACAAAGTATGGTTACAACTGAATAAGAAAAGGCTTCAGGGTCCTGGTAAGAACATCAAGGCTTTGTGGTATGCTCCTTTTGAGGTATTGGAAAATGTAGAAGATACCACCTACATACTCAATCTACCCCCATGCATGCACAATTACTCAGTTGTGAATGTGGAAAATCTAAAACTCTATGAGCTTTCCATGTTGGATTAGGAAGAGGAGTAAGTCCTACCTTCCAGAAAGGAATTATCACTAGATGCTCACGTAAATTCGAAAGAGGGCACATTTTTCCAGAAGCGGTCCAGAACTACAAGATAGGGGCAACATGACCTTTGGCAGATTGGGTTGAAAGGACAACTTCCAGAAAATGCAAAGTGGTACTCCAGGGAGAAGATAAAGGAAAAATTTCCTGAACTCATTTAGTAAATATTTTTGGGACCAGAAGCCTCCCTAATTGGGGAGGTATGATCTAGATTGTATCATGATATTATTTTTCATGTATGTCGATGCTTTTAGAGTGGAAAAAATTGGAGGAATCAACTTGCAGGGTAATTTTAGTGGTAGGTCCCATTTTGGAAAATTGGGGTCTGGAACCTTCTAGAGAAATTTTTAGGAATTCAATAGTGTTTTTTTGGGGTTTGGGTGTGTATAAATTGTTCCCACACCATTGATTTTTTTGTACACTTAGATACCATTCCAACGATGCAAACTATATGTGCATTGGAGTTCATATGAAAACGTTATGCCTCCTGCAAGTTGACCTATCATCTTGAACACCATGGTATGAGAGGAGGCCATGTCATCCCCCATTACTCATGCATATGTGGCTAGCTACATAGGGAATTTTTAGAATATTCTAGAAGGTTAGAATTTCTACCACAATTTAGGGTTGAGGAAATAAAAAACCTCCCTTAGATGGATATCGCATTATGTTAAATACTGAGCAAGTAAGAGGAGAAGGGGTTCCTTTATTTTGCATTGTACCTTGTGCCATAGGTGAGAAAAACATCTCAGAGTGGTATTTTGTGATAATAACATAGGAGGAGAGATTTTGTAGTATCCATACATGCCACAAGGTAAAGGTAACTCCATAGAGAGTGCCTCTTTCCTTGTACTTGCATCATTTATATACTAGAGAAAAGAGAGGAGAGAAGCCTCAACTTCTAGATGGGTTTTATCACGTATTGGGTTTCCCAAGTCATATATTTTTTTTATTCGTGGATGGTGTGATTTTATTTTACTTTTATTTATTTTCCGCATTTTATATATTTCATGCATAATTAGAAAATGAATAACTACATATTCTGAATATCTAAAGGAAAAATGACCTTAATAGTAAAGAGTTTAGCATTTTATTATGTATGTTGTGATGATTTGTTCAATGTAATATCCACGATATTTTACAGATAAAATCTCCTTTAGATAAGATAATTAGTCTTCAACCTTGTCAAAGGAGAAAGGATCAAGAGAGATCAACTATTTCTCAATATTCATAGCTCAACTTCCATCAATCCTCTTGAATAGAAACTTCATTTTCTTGAAGACTTGATTCAAATAGTTGATACTTCTTATACAAAAGAAAATATTCTTGGAGATACAGGTATTTATAACTCCTAAAACCTTGTCATTCTTCTTGTCAATGACAAACTTATATTGATTATCCTTAGGGTACGAAATTTTGGTTTTGGTAAACTTCCAATAACTTTTCTCTTTAATGGTATTTCCATATCTTGTGTCCACATGTCATAGTTGTAGGCATTTCAAATGTGTTTTATTGATTACAAATCATATTAACTTTTAAAACCCTGATCTAATATGCAAGTCAATCACCTAGTTAATCTATCAACAATATCTTACTTAACAAGAGAATTTACGAGGGGTAACCTCCAAAATGACATGTAGAAGATATGCTAGGTCTCAAACCAATCAAATTGAGACAATGTTAGAGAACTAGGAAATTAGAAAAGTGAAGAACAATAAGTTCCAAGAAGAGGTGGCCTGTAAAAAAATTGTTACAACATTGAAGCACAAGTGAGCATACATATAATGCATAACATAATAACTTTGATGGTATATTGATCCATTGGATTGTATATATTAATCTGATGTATAACTATCTTCCTTAGAATGAGGAAGACATATTCAACATTGATTACCTTAATTGGACCTAGTTATCCATATTTTTTTCCTTGACCTCTGCACAAATTAATTTAATGAATACCACCTTTGGTTAGCTTGATTGACTACTCAACTACTTAAGTAAATTCTCTAGTTGAATTTGAAGTCAGCCTTTGACCTTGAACTATCGGTCTATAGAATATCTAGAGGTGTGATGAATATGATGTTTCAACATGGGTTTGACTTACAACAATCTTGGAATACAATTAATATCAAACCTTCCATTCTAATATTTTATTTCCTATGTGGCTAGATTCATTGATACCACAATCTAAACAAAAGCTTAATGTCAAAATAAAAATAAGAATCAATTACCGATATATGTGTTGATCTTAATATATAACATCTAAACTCACATGCATAGAATAGAAGAAAAAAATAAACTAAAACTAGTAGAAGTAAAAGGAAAATTAGAATAAGAAATGGAGAAACAATAAGAAATTGAAAATAGGGTGTGAAAACTAGTACAATACCTAGAAGAGGACAACAAAAATATTTTAAATATATTCATACGAGCCTTTTTGACCTAAAAATTAATGAGTTCAATAATAAAATTCACTCTTCACAAATATCGAAGTTAAACATTGGCATCCAACCCATCAGGAAGGAAATCAACAAGATTCTAAAATTCAATAATGAACACAACATATCCACTCTAAACCTTATCCTAGATAGGGTAGAGGAGACAATCAATGAATATGTTCGTATGAAGTCATCAATATTCTTCAATGAAATTAGAGCCTAATTCAAATAAGTTAGAATCAAGTGAAAAAAAATTAAGCATTGCAAGTAAAATTTCCAATTTAAAAGGATATGGTAGAATCATAAATTAAGACCTTATTCTACAATACCACGCTGAATTGTGGTATGAAGTCCAAAAAGTCAAAGATGCTAAGAAATAAGGTAAATCAACACTAATAAGGAATAGAAGAGTAAAGGAAGAATACAGAAAAATTCCAAAGAAACAAATAGGGATTCGATAAACTAAGGATCTTGAAATGGAATTGCCAAGGATTACATTGGAGGAAGGGTGGTAATATATGTTAGATACCCCCACCTCAATTGATCCTATATTTATTTATGAAATATGACAACATGGAGAATGACAAATGATCCTTGATTTACATAGATATACTTTTATCAATTTGAAATTTTTACATGTATGGGAATAGGTGGTATGTGTCACTACATTAGAATAAGCTTACATCAAATATTAAAGTGTTAAAGTGTGTAAGAGTGATCCATATATTTAATATACGTTTCTCAATATCACTTCCAATATATAATGATATTTTTTTTCCTTACTATTGATTATTTTTTTCCTTTCAACTTTACCTTCTACAAGAACCCTAATCTTGAAATTGGCCACCCTTTTACTAACTTAGATAATGTTATTTCTACCTTGGAAGATAAAGTTGATCTTCTTCTTGGATATTTTAATGTTATACTTGGTACAAATCATTCCAATATTCTAACACATGGGTGAAATCACGGATGTGGGTAACACTTTCGTGACAATCGTATCTCCAAAATTCTGAAAAACATGTTTTCAGCCAAAAGATATTTTTTTCGGTCGAAAAGTGGAACGTCAAATCGAACGGTACAGTGATGACACCCTCGATTTGCGTGTAAAAATTTACTCGAGCGTATTTTTTCCATCCGACAATATGTTTTCGACCGAAACATTCTTTCGACCAAACAATATTTCGGCTGAAATAATGTTTATATATCAACCACACGTCGGTTTTGGAATGTATTTCCAACTTTGTTGGAATTTGTGTGCTCCTGTGAGATATTGTGAGTGTGGGCGCCTTTGAGCTATTGTGTGTTTGTGAGTCTGTGAGTGTTTGGCCGCAGAGGTCTGTTGCCGAGCGGTCGACGAGAGGTCTGTTGGCGGGCGGTCTGTTGACGAGAGGTATGTTGTCGAGAGGTCTGTCGGCGAGAGGTATGTTGGCAAGAGGTCTGTCGGTGAGAGGTCTGTTGGTGAGTGGTTTTCGGGGTGGCATAGTGGTCATGTTGGTGAGCATTCGACGAGTTTTCGGTATTTATACAAGTTTTAGTTTTAGTTTTTAATTTTAAATTTTAATTTGTATTTTAGTTATAGTTATAGTTTTTAATTTTAATTTTTAATTTTAATTTTAGTTATAGTTATAGTTTTTAATTTTAATTTTTAATTTTACATTTAGTTTTAGTTTTAGTTGTATTTTAATTTTAGTTTTAGTTTTAGTTTTAGTTTTTTCAGAAATTTAATTTATTTATTTTAATTAAAATTTAGTTAATTAGGTGGCCAAACAGGGCAATTTCATGGGCACCCCAACAACTTGGCCATAGGGCTAGGCCCTCGCGGTCAAGTCATAGTCCAGTGGATTGTGAACTAGCCATGGGAGCCCATCCTTGTGGCAAAGTCGTTGGCGTGCCCACAACATTGATCTGTTCAACTTAGGCCCATAACATTAGAAGTAAAAATTTATAATATTTTTTTTTTCAGAAAGAAAAATATCTTATAATATAGTCAATATAATAAATCTGTTCCCAAGAGGACATTACAACTTAAATTAGCCTGTCTTCAGTTCATAACTGTTCCCATCAATTAACCTTCACCAAAACTTTTCTAAAACCAAATACATCAACAATTACCTTCATGTTAGTACCTTGTTTACAAAATTATCAAAACACAAAAGAAACATTAACTAGTCTATTATAGTGAATATCCATCTTGTCATTATCTCTTGTACTGGTATTCTTTATCTTGTAGACACTTTTTCATAGTTCCCTGTAAGACTATCTGTGATTTTTGTAAACAAAACACCTTCCTCATCCAGCTGTAGTGCTTCCTTGGAAATTTGATATGCAGCCTTGTTATATGTTCTGTAAATGTGATATGCTTTTAGTTGAATAAAACTTTCACACAGTCCTGCTTTTTTCCATCCATGGTTGCAAAGCGAGTACCTATAAATTATTATCATTATTGAGCCAATCAATAATGAACTTTGAATCACCTACCAACATTAATATTGTAACCTTCAATACATTTTCAAAATACAACATGCACCATAAGGCTAACAATTCTCCTTTTGTATTTGTCCCATACCCATAGTTCATTTTTATATTGAAGGTCCCTAAGGATGGACATTTTAAAACAGACTCCGCCCCACATTTTTTGCCCATGTCTTGTGAGGCTCCATCAAAGAACCCTACTACATAATCCCAATCCAAACAAGGAGGTCTATCAATCCTTAATTTATTTAACTTCTGGACAAGTTTGTATTCTCCCAAGGCCTGTAGGATGCAAGTACACACTCTGCCAAGCCTAGGAAACACATTTTCAAATATAGTTATATTTTTGTGTTTCCATAATATTTACTTGTGGTATTATGACATTTTAGAAGTGTGTCAATCCACTTTATTTTGTGAGTATGTTACATCACATAATTTAGTATATACCATAGTCTTGTTCTCAACATATGCCCATATTACTAAAAGTAAAAATTCTAACATTTATTAGAATTAAAAAAATTATAAGATTTACTTGTGGGGTTACAACATTTATTTATGTAAATTAGAAAAATATTATACTTTGGAATGACCTATGCTACATTGTATTGTCATATATCAATTATAATACTTTATGATTGCAACTAACAAATTCCACGAGGATTCCAAATGAATGTCTTATAGAGATCACACATTTAAATTTTTAAATGTCCCATGTCACATACCATCCCAACAC
>JASDQU010324955.1:0-12920 GCA_032191745.1 Picea mariana
CTCTAACTATAGACCACATTTAATGACCTGAGAAATAAAATTTAAAAGATCAATGAAAATAATATAAAAGGGTGGCGTATGCAGGGCAAGAAGCCCAGAAATCCCGAGAAGATAAAACATTTATGGAAGGAGTATGGAGGGTGGTTGGAGAGTAAATGTATGAGGCGGTCGGGAGGAATAAGGGTGGAAAGAGGGGGATGTGCGCACCATTCGGAGGGGGATGGATGCAGCGGACTGTTTTTGGCTGTGAGCAACGATTTTGTGGGCACCATGGTATTGTGTGGATTGTGGCATCTTGATCAGTTGAGCCACTGCGTTGCTAGAGGTTTTGGGCACAGAGGGTCAGTATATCCGTAGATATCTTGGAGCTAGGTCGTTTTCCTAGTTGGCAGGGTGGACATTAGTTTTGGGCAATTATTTTCTGTGACTGTGACAGGACTGGACTGTGTAGCAAGGCAGCAGGGCAACATAAATTAGCATCAGAATCAGGTACTTTGTCAAGTTATGTAATTATTTCTTTCTACCATGAAATCNCTAAGTTACTAAGGTTTCGGTTATAAAAATCAATATTATGCTATGATGTTATTGTCTCAGTTAGGAAACAATTTAACTTATGAATATAAATGATGTTTGTAAATATAAGATTGTTACATATATGAAACGTATTTGACCAGTTCCATAAACCTGATATCATATTCTTCTATAGTTATGTTTCCTTGTACTAAGGCATGAAATGCGCCTACTTGTTGCTCCTCGTAGTATGCTGGTAGATATTTCCTTCGAAACCTCTCCTCGAAAAGTTCCCAAGATACTGTGTCTGGGGTAAGGTGTAGTTGTCTTTCCAAGTTGCCCCACCAGTTCAAGGCGCTGTCTCTTAACTGAAAAATTGAAATCTTGGCCTTTGAATTGGACACATAATCCCTTAAGGCAAAACACCTTGTCATGCCTTCCAACCATGCTTCCGCCCGTTCACTAGCGCGACCTCTGACAAACTCCGGAAGTTTGATCTTCTGCAATTCTCACGTGATGTCTTCAGGTGGAAATTCTCCCCTTGAGTTCCTTGATGCTTTTGGATTACCCGTCCCAGATGGTGGGAGTTCCACTTCAGTTCCTGTTGGTTGGTGCCCCTTTAAAGTCTCGTTAATGGCTTCCAGCGAGCGTAGTATGAGGGCTAGTTCGGGCGATGGTGGTGGTGGTGCTGGTGGTGTCGGTGGTGCTCGTGACGACGCTCCCCTGCCTCGACCCCTTCGAGTCTTGACCATGTTGTATGACTTAACCTACATTACCCCAAAGTTGTCAGGGTGAGTTCCAGGATGTTTCAAATTGGTGCTACTTAAACTTAGAAACAGGGTTGGGCATAAGTTTTCTTTACTTGTCTGTAAACAGACATTACTCCATCAGGGGAATTGGCTAGGTTTGGGTTAGGATGAAGCATCTAAGCTTGGTTAACATCGAATCTTTAAGGTAGATTAACCTTACACTCAAATAATTTTTTTTTTTTTTTAACTTATTATTATACCAATTTAACTCAAATCATCTTTACTTTAATTTTATACTAACTTAATCTTATTTATATATAAATTATTTATACTAAATTATTTAATTTACTTTAAATTATTTTTAACACTTTATATTATATATATATATATAATAATTGAACGTATACCCAAGGGTTCGAGCATGCATGGGTTCCACGTGCTCGTCTGGAATTCATAATCTTCCTCGTATCAATCCCCCAATTTCTACACCTGTCAACCTTTCACTCTCTACGCGTTCTTCCTCTGTCCCACTTTCTCATCTGCTAGGACTTTCCTTGCATCAGTCTTTGTCCACCATAGATCTGCCTCTGCTCTACTAAGAGGTTTTCAGAATCCCACTTGCTATGGCTCACCTCCACAACGTTGTTCTGAGCACTTTACCAGTTCGTTTTGCACAAATAGAGTATATTGATATGGCTCCTGATAAGATCCATGTCCTGGAGTCCAATATCCTTGAATTGTTGGGAACCAATCCCTTATCTGTATATTTCGCGAAGCTCGCCCTTAGTTATAGTAAGAGGTACAATTCAGTCCGCATGTTGTGCACAGTTTCAATACCTTCATGAAGAACGTGGGGTTATTCGTATCAAGAAATTGCATAAACCTTGCTTACGCAGTGGTAATGAATGGTGATTTCTTCTTTTGAAACAAAATGATTTTCTTGTAATTCTAGTTCTGTACGGATTTTGGGTATTTTTCTTTCACTTTATTTCGCTTATCTTTATAAATTTATTCATCTGTGCATATGCATGTAGTTATTTGCACATACATTGCCTTCCGTATTGCTCACAACCCTTGCTCCTAACTATGAAATTCCCCACTTAAATTTTGGATTTTTGGGTTTCCTTATGCCCGATGCCAAGAGCTTCATGTCCTTACGGACTCCCGATCTCCGATATGCCAATGCACTCCCTTCTATCTTTAGCCCTCTCGTAGGCTATGCTTTGGTCCATGTGACCCTGTCCTATATGACCGTAGTCCTATTCCTTGTCGGGATTTGGGGTTTCGTGACTTTCGCTATCACGAACCGCTGTCCTCATAAACTCCTGATTATCGATTCTCTGATATGGCACTTTATGGGCTAGCCCTTCAGGATAGACATCCCCCTCATAGGACCTTCGATCCCTATGACCCTGGCCCTATCCTTCATCGGAGTCTCGGGGTTCCAAATGTCGAACCTCACAAGTCCTTAGGACTCACGATTTTTCTATCCCCGATATGTTCCTAATGCATTAGCCCCTTAAGCTATGCTCGTGATCCACACGACCTCGCCCTGTGACCACAGTCTTATCCCTTATCGAGATTTTAGATATCGCATTATCGATTTGCATGAATCCCGTGCCTACGGGATTCTCGATATCCTGATATCCGATGTGCCTCTTGTCCACCGTTGACCCTTCTGTGGGCCCCATTTTCCCTTGGCTTATCAGGAAATCGCGTTTCTTGATTTTGTAGTGCCTGGATACATTGTCCGTGGGATTCCTGATTTCCCGATATGCGATGGCCCAATGGACGACCTCCTATCGATACCCTTCCCGATGTCGCAGATCTCCGACTCCTTGAGATCTACTGACACGTGTCCTCCAAAATGAACGGTTCATATCTTGTCCGGAAATCGCGGATCGCGAATTTTGTGTGACAAGATCTCTGTGTGCTCAAAACTCCGATATCCCGACTCTCCGGTTGGTTGATAGCTGGCGTCCACTACGCCTCTATTCTCCTTTTCTGTTGTGACGACAGTTGGCCCCCACTCATCGGGGTTTCACGGATTGCGAATTCAAAGTGCCTAAACATCATGTCCTCGAGATTCCCAATTTTCGGATGGGGCCAAACGTCGATGGTTCTCGATGGTTGCCACCTGTCCCACAGATGGACGGCTCTGATTCTATCGAGATTTCCTCTATGGATTTCTCGACCTCTTGCTCACAGAGTTCCCGACTCTTCCCAGATGATGGCCACCTGTCCTCCACTCTGACTCTGGTGGTCCCACAATGCTTACGTCATTTTCAGGATATCACGGATCGTGATTCCCAGCGACGAGGTTTCCTTGTCTTCGAAAACCCTGATTTCTCGATCCTCGACTCTTCGTGATCTCTTGCCATGTGTCCCTGTCGCTTGGATGGCTCAGATCAACTCTCAGGGTTCACTACTTTACAAAGCTAGGAACCTTCACTCACCTGTACCCCAATGACCATAATCCTGATCTGGTGGTCACGCGACACGTGTCCCCCTGAGATCCTACGGCTGACGGATAATTGGTTCATGATCCGACGGTTCATGGCCCCTGGAGCTTGGACTCCCAGCACGACCGTAACCTTTTCGCTTCTTTGATAGATCCAACGGCTGATGGGATTTCGACCGAGATCTGACGGCGCAGATCAGTTCTATCGCGTAATAGACAACACTCCTTCAGGATAATCGATTAGTTGCATAAAACATTACGTAGTGTTAAAATTGCTTTCTTGGCAAGGTTAAAATTTGTATGGGTCTATAGTTCTTGAGATTCCTCATTATTTAAAATTTTACTGAGGCTAATACAGGCAAGTAGTTTACACACTTCCTGTGCGATACAAGGCTTCTGAATCTCCCGTTTTCCTTGTTGCGCATTGGCAGCTCCTCATTTAGGTAAGTTTGAGATGAAGTAGGACTTTTCAAGGTCTTGCAAATGTCCTTTTTGTATTTTATTTAGTGCAGTTCGTGTAGTTATTGAATCTTACCATCTTCAAGCCTTAGACATAATTTTTTCACTCGACATTTTCGTCGATTTCAGGTGTCAATCTTACTCAAAACTTCATTGATATTTATTGCTCAAAATAAAATTAAGTTATCATCTCTGTTTTTCGTGCTTAATAGCTTTACTAGGCTACTTTAAGGGTAGGCATTTAATGGGAAGTAATCCTTCAACCATCTGGTTCGATGCTACTATTTTAAAGGGCGTTCCTTTGAATATTTAGACTAATATCGTATTAGCCATTTATGACCTAGTTAAAGGGTATTGCCTAAAGCTGTTGCTTGTGATATATGAGACCACTTGCTTGGATAATATAGGGGTGCTATCCTGAGCATATTCTCTGATACTGTATCAGTCTTATCGGGTCAAACTGAACATGTTTTGTTTGTAGTTTTAGCGTAGCTGGAGTTAACACTCGGGGTTTTGGCCCGTAGGCCCATATTTCGAACTAAGATGCTCTGATACCATATGTAACAACCTAATATTTCTAAACATCATTAAGTTTCATAAAAATATTCATTTAGTAAATTTAAATAATAACTTCCTAACATAATATGGATTTTCATAACAGCAAATTCAGTAACTTAGATTTATCAATAAATACTGATTTCATGGCAAAAGAGATAAATACATAACTTAATAAAGTACCTAGTTCTGATGCTAATTTATGTTTCCTCTGTGCCTTACTGTTGCCTTCCTTCTACCTGCTACTAGATCAACCCTGCCACAAACAGGAAAATAACTGCCCAAAACTACTGTCCTCCCTGCCAACTAGGAAAACTACCTAGCTCCAGGATATCTACGGATATCTTGGCCCCCGTGCCCAAAAACTCCAGCAAATCAGTGCCTCCCCTGATCAAAAGCCACAGTCAGGAACTCTGTTCTCACATCAAGTCCAAAACTCCCCCGAAAATCTCTCCTCCCATCGAATGTGGAATCCCCCTCCGTCGACCTTCCCCCCTTTCCCTTATTCCTCCTTTGCTGACTTATGCAGTTACCCCTCCAACCACCCCCCGTTCCTGTCCCTTCTCCCTCCTTAAATGTTTTATCTTCTTGGGATGCATAGGCTCCCTCTCTACACACGCAACCATTTTTTTAACATTTCTCATTGATTTCTTAAGATTTATTTCTTAGTTCCTTAAATGTGATCTGCAATTAAAGTATTACTTAGTTAACCAAAATTATTTTCTTTAATTAATTTTACTTTATAGTCTTTAAATATTTATTTAATTAGGGTCGTTACACAATTGAGTTATGATATATACATCAAGCATGTTGCAAAATAATATTTCTATGTTTCAAAGCATATATATCTAGCTCGTTGCAGAAAACCAAGTTATCCAACTTCTTAGTTTTCCCTTGTTTGGAATTGATTTTCGACACAAAAAAAATTTAAGCAAATTTTTATATATACACAAACATGGATGAAAAAAAAAGAAACCGGTACATTCTTCTAACACTCTCTGTTACTTTGTTCCTTTTATTCTATTTTATTTACTATATGTACATGTTCCTTGATTTTTACTTACTTGTCAACTTACGTTGATGTCCATTTTGTTTTGTACTTTTTTTCATTGAAACAAATAGGAAAACTGGACAAGGAAAATAAATCTTAACTATAAATGTAGAATAATCCATGCAAAGGTGCGTACTTCTACCCGTATTCCATATCCAATTGTTTTTCATTTACTCTATTTATACTTGTTCCGCTGGTTTGCAACTCTTCTGTTCTTTTTTCCTTTGATACTCCATATCTTTCTGTATATTAACTTATCTTCATGTAAATTGTATTTTCTGTGGCGCTATGTTGAAATAAATAAATTTGTACTCCATATTTTCTTCATGTTTTCCTACGTAGCAGCATGCTTTAATGTCCATTGTATTCTCTGTATTGATAAATTGAAACAAGAACACAATAATTGAAAATAAGGACAGAGCCTTATGTGTCTCGTCTGATAAAAAGTTGGCGTACAAAATTGCAAAATGTATGACTCCAATTGTGCCACATCAAATAAAATGCATATGCCTAATACACATCCACAACGAGTATGAAAAATGTACATATGTTCATAACCACTGTCTCAGAAGTGACATGGACATGGGTAGTGAACCGTCACAAACATCATCACAAGGACAATGATGAAGGTAAGGATTCATAGATTACACTATTGCTATGTTTACAAAACAAATATCCACAGTTATTTATTCTACTATGCCATGGTAAAAATGTTTATTTTGTTTACACCGTGTGATTTTTAGTTCGCAAGAACTATCGAAAAGTAGAAGTGAAACCTCCATCATAGTAGATGGTCCAGATACTAAGAGGTATGATTACAAAAATTATGATCTGCATACATTGTCCAATTTTTGCATATATTGAAGCTTGTCATATTTTAGAATATGCTTGCATGTAATAATGTGAGGTCATATATTTTGTCTATTGCTTGTTGAAATAGATATAAACAACATCCCTTTTAACTTTAACCAGGGTCTGTTGAGATCCAACTATATTCCATGGCTGAGAATACTTTTCCCATAAATGTGCCAAGTCATATATTTGTCTATTTCTTGTTGAGATAGATATAAATAACATCTCTTTTATCTTGAACCAGGGTGTGTTGAGCTCCAACTATATTCCATGTCTGAAAATGTTTTTCCCATAGGTTATTTGTTTCTATAGGTTGATAAGTATCATACTAAGTGTTATTGTGTGACGCATACATTTGTTTTCTCCCTTTATTTTTCCTATTCTATACTTACTCATGCTTCCCTTTTCTGATTTCCCTGTATTATCTATTTTTCGTTCTATATACGTCTATATATTCACATCACGCATCAGACCGACCATTGTTTGTTTCCATACTTATCTAATTTTATGGCCGCGGGTTCCCACGTAGGCACTATCGAACTCCCATGCCCCATGTTTGGGTATACATATTGCACCCAAAATTTTGGTTATTTACAATTTGAGCCTGGACTCCTCGAACTCGCAAGCCTTACTCTGCCTAATATAAATCCATGTGACTGCCCCACGTTTCCATACTAAATACCAAGTGTTTTTGTGTGATTCATAAAGTTGTTTACTCCCCTTTTTTTCCCTCTTCTATACTTGTGCGTGTTCCCAGTGTTGCGGACTCACAAATTCTATATCCATCTATATCTTTAGATCACGAGTCCGACTGACCGATGTCCGTTTCCATACTTAGACAATTTTGTTCCCGTCGGTTCCCAGGTAGGCCCTATCAAACTCTCATGTGTTTCTATCGCTTGATAATTATCAGACAAAGTGTTCTTATGTGAATCATAAATTTCTTTTCTCCCTTTCTTTTCGCTCTTCTATACTTAGTCACATTTCTATGCTCGCGGGTTCTCAGGTGGTGGAATCCTTGCAGTCGCCTGATTCCCACCTGGCAGAGCTTCTGCAGAACCTTCAACAGTTCGGTTATGTGCTTCCTCTGCACAATATTTCCTCTAGAGTATTCAGTAACTCTCAGGTTCTTCTTGAGTTTGAAAGCTATCTGGATGTGCCCACCTGGCACGTTCTTCTGTGAACTCGACAGAGAGATTTAAATGCTCACTCCTTGCGCTGGCTACAGAAATTCAAACGTTCCATTGTGCGCTCCTTGCAAAAGCTAAAGAACCAAGAATGATATTACACAACTTAATAAAAGATAGAGAAATATATCTTCCTACTGTAAATGAAATTAATCATACATCTACAACATTCATTCATGAAATACATAATACATGAAGAACAATATGCAGGAAAAAAATATTTTCTATTATATCTGTGTATCTATACAAATGATTACAAAAACTAGACTGTGTATCTATATATCTCTCTGAAGTCTCATTCATTACAAAGCGAGGGCTCCACAAGCTTATCTTCACCATCACCTTAGTGCTATCACTATCTCATATACGACACCATAATTCTACGGCTCATTACATTAATGGACATCCAGACCTGACTACGATATGGACTTGCTAAAAGAAACCATTTAAGGCAACCCTAACCACTACATGTACAAAGGCGTGGCCTAGCATTTATCATCCTTACAACATGATAATCCGTATAAGATTATTTCAAATTAAATAATGGGAGGTTCGGTGCCTCTACCTTTCCCCATTGCGTGTTGGTGCTTTCTCTTAGGTGGAGCGATGCTCCTGCATCAATGCTTTTCATGAGTATCTGCAAGAAAATCTCAAGAAACAACAAGGTTTTTATCTTGATGCAGTTCTACCATTTGGTGTTAAAGTTACTGGTATGACAGAATTCAAAAGAAGATAGGAGGATCTCCCTTCTCTGGATCAAATAGACCAACTAAACGCATGATGCAAAGAAAAAGTAAAAAACTTGAATGGTATCGTTCAAGCATGTAGCCAGGCCATACCTAGAAGAGACAAACTATTCATGAAGGTAATTGAGATAGATCTAGCTGGCAACACCAATGAAGTCCAAGACCTGAAATTGATATTCAACTCATTTTTTTTAACCAAGCAAGAATTTGATGATCAAGTTTGTATCTATAAAATAATGTCATTTGAAAATTTCTATGGCATTCTTGAATATGGTGAAGATGACGTGAAAAATTGGTTACCCGGTTATTCGATTAAAAACCAAGATATTCAAGAAGAATTGCACAACGTCTCTATTGATCTAAGGGACTTGGAAATTAAATTATTCAATATAAAAATCCGGCATGAAATCAATGTGGTGCCCATGAGGAGCTACATTGAAGAATGGTCCAAAAAGGTTGTCGACCAGATTACCAATGAAGGTCAATGTCGAGGAAATAAATAAAAGGGAATCAGTGAGAAAATGACAAGGCATGGGATACCATCATAGTAAGTTGATACTGATCACATTCTTCTATCTTCATCCAGTTACTCTAACAAATATTTAACTGAGGACTCACATTTTTATCTTTCTTCTTGCCAGGTCTTGATGTTTTCCATCGCCGACATTCTTCTTTCTACAAACTTCATTATTGTACGTCTTTTCTTTGTAGTCATTCTAACAAATGCATTTTTATTTCACAGAATATGTACTTGACTATATATTTTTTTACAAATTCGAAGACAACTATTTTGGGAAATATTCTCAAATGTATTTTGTGAACCAATTTATATGAATATAAATATTTGAGGTTGTTCTATGGTGATCTTCAATGTTTTGTGTTGTTATTTGAATTTTGTATTTCTTCCTAAAATTAACTCATTTCCCTTTACATGTTCTTTTTTTATATTGTGCATATATTGGAGCTTCCTATATTTCAGAATATGCTTCCATATATTTCAGAATATTTCAGAATATGCTTCCATATTTCCCTTATATTGCTTATGGGTTTGAGAAAAAATTGTGAGCTCAAAACACCTTTCAAATTCGAACATGGTTTACATTTGGACCAAAAATAATCTATTAAGATACATTAATATCAATACATTTTAAATAAATATAAAAAAAATCCCTTTAAACTTGCATGTGACCTTCTCGAGTTCCTGGATTGGTTGCGGGTTGACCAGTTAGAGGACTGGAAGATCCTCATCGTGATCTATATATCAACATCATGAGCCCAACCGACCATCGTCCCTTTCAACACTTAGCCAATTATCTCACCATAGAGTCCCAACTTAGCGCTATCGAGTTCTTATGCCCCATGTTCCATGATATACATCTTGCATCCAACACTTTCGTGATATACATTTTGCACCCAACAATTCCACGATACACATTTTTCACCCATCACTTCCGTCATTTACAATTTGAACCTAAACTACTGGAACTCAGAAGCTTCACTATACCTCAATTCACAAAACTTTCAAAACATTTATCACTCTCTTCAATCTCCGCCAAATTCTCTCCCTCCTCAATGCACATTCATTATGATTTTACTAGCGACAACTCAATGCATAGGTTGGCTTATTGGCATTAATAAGAAAAAAACGCATTGAACAACAGTTTATGGGAGTCCAATAGACCCCGAGGTTGGCTCTATTATAAATATTGCACCCAAAACTTTCCCCATCTACAGTTCCACCATATACATATTGCACCCAAAACTTCAGTATTCTACAATTCCCCCACAAATTCGAACATGGTTTACATTTGGACCACAAATAATCTATTAAGATACATTAATATGAATACATTTTAAATAAATATAAAAGAAATCTTTTTAAACTTGAACCTGACTTTCTCGAGCTCCTGAATTGGTCGCGGTTTCTGAGGTTAGCTCATCTCTATCTATATCATCACATCATTAGCCCGACCAAACATCATCCCTTTCAACACCTAGCCAATTATCTCACCGTTGGGTCCCAATTTAGCGCTATCGAATTCTTATGTGCTTGCACCCAAAACTTCAGTGGTCTACAACTCCTCCACAAATTCTAACATGGTTTACATTTGAACCACAAATAATCTATTAAGATACATTAATATGAATACATTTTAAATAAATATAAACAAAATCTCTTTAAAACTGAACCTGACTTTCTCGAGCTCCTCGATTGGTTGCGGGTTCCACGGTTAGCTCATATCCATCTACATCATCACATCATAATCCTGATTGACTATTGTCTTGACTTAGTGCTATCGAATTCGTATGCCCCTTGTTCCGTGATATACATCTTGCACACAACACTTTCGTGATATACATTTTTCACCCAACACTTCTGTGATTTACAATTCAACCCCACAATCCTGGAACTCACTGTTCACAAAAGTTTCAAACCATTTATCATTCTCTTCAATCCCCGCCACATTCTCTCCCTTCCCAATGTACATTCATTATTCAACAACGATTTATGGTAGTCCGAACGACCCTCGTTTCTTTTCATACCTAGCCAATTCTATGGTCATCAGTTCCTGGGTTGGGAAAACCAACTCTCATTCCTTGTGTTTCATGATATACATGTTTCACCCTAAACTTTCGTGATCCACAATTCCATACATATCCAACTTTATGGTGGTAACCTTCACTATACCTAGGTTCACAAAAATTTCAACCATTTATTGCTCTCTTCAACTCCTACCGCATTCTTGTTCTTCCTAATGCACATTCATTATTCTTTTACTAGCGAAAAATCAACACACAGGTTCACTTATTGGCATTAATAAGCAAAAAACACAATCAACAACGATTTACAGGATTATTACCGACCCTCGGGTTGGCGCTATTATAAATCTTTCACCCAAAACTTTTTTCATCTACAATTCTACGATATACATCTTGCACCCAAAAATTCTGTGGTCTAAAATTACTCCACAAATTGGAACATGGTTTACATTTGGACCACCAATAATCTATTAAGATACATTAATATAAATACATTTTAAATAAATATAAACAAAATTTCTTTAAACTTGAACCTGACTTTCTCCAACGCCTAGATTGGTCGCATTTCATGGCTTAGACAACTTCCATATCCTCATGTCCATCTATATCGTCACATCATGAGCCTAACTGACCGCGTTCCCTTTCAACACTTAGCCAATTATCTTACCACGGGGTTGCAACATAGCACTATCAAATTCTTATGGCCCTTGTTCTGTGATATGCATGTTGCACACAACACTTCTGTGATATACATTTTGTAGCCAACACTTCCGTAATTTACAATTCGACCTCGAGCTATTGAAACTCGCAAGCTTCACTATACCCAAGTTCACAAAATGTAACAGCCTAATATGTTTCTAAACATCATTAAAATTCATAAGAAAAATTATTTCCTAGCTGAGACAATAACATCATAGCATAATATTGATTTTTATAACAACAACTACAGCAACTTAGAATTCTCAATAAATATTGAAATGATAACAGAAAGAAATAAATACAAACTTAACCAAGTACCTGGATCTGATGCTAATTTCTGTTGCCCCTTTACTTACTGCTGCCTTTCCGCTCCCTGCTACCCAGATCAACCCTGCCACAAATAGGAAAATAATTGCCCAAAACTATTGTCCACCCTGCCAACTAGGAAAACGACCTATCTCCAGGATATCTACGGATATCCTGGCCCCCGAGCCCAAAACCTCCAGCAACACGTGCCTCCCTGATCAATAAGATACAACCAGTAAGTCCTATGTCTCTCTCTGAGCACACACACCCCCCAGTCCAGCTCTCGGCTTCCTGGGAAAAGGGCAAAAATATCATTTTTTCTGTGCCCATCCACCTCCGAATGGCCCGCACATCCCCCTCATTCCCCGCCTTATTCCTCCCAACCACCGCACGCAGTTACTCCTCACAACCAACCTCTGTCCCCCGTACTTCGTTTCATTAACATTTTCCTTATCTTCTCGAGATTTCTGGGCTTCTTGCCCTGCATACGCCACCCTTGGCAGCCTACGTCATCCCTATTCTTACATTATTTTATTTCTTTTCCCTTAATTTCTGTCAGATTTCATTAAATGCATTCTTCAGTTTGATTATCACACAATTAATCATGCTTATTTTCTTTAACTGGTTTTTTTGTAATCTTTAATCATTTATTCAATTAGGGTCGTTACATACACCCACCCTTCAAGAAACTTCGTCCCGAAGTTAAGGCGTCTGATGTTACAAATGAAAAGGCATGGTTCATACATTCACAACAATTAACTTGACAATATTAGTAAGTAAATCAAGAAGTCCATACATACTATT
>JASDQU010324960.1:0-12909 GCA_032191745.1 Picea mariana
CTGGTCCTTTGGACTGAACTCTCCACCTCCTTCTTTGGTGTCAAAAGGGCTTTTCTCATCATCAGCGATCTTCCGCCTTCATCATCTTCTGCCTCAACATCCCACCTCTGTGCTTCGTCAATGTGAGCTTCTCCACTCTCCTTCTTTTTATCTGGACACTCGTAAGACTTGTGTCCATTCTTTCCACATGTGAAGCATGTTATTATTCCACCTCTTCCTCTTCCTCTACCTCTAGTACGAGAAAAATTGTTATTGTCAGCATAATCTCCTTTCTGCTCAGTATGTTGCCCTCGCTGTGAGGTTCCACCTCTTTTAGTTCGAGTCTGAGGCTTCTTCCAGTCTTCCTTGGGGTTCTGATATTTATCTTGGGCAACTGATTTTCCTCTGGGCTGACTTCTTCCTCTGCCCCTTTGACCTTTCTTTCAGCTCAACTTCTCTTCAGCTTTCAGAGCCATCTGATAAGAATCTTCCACCATTCATATGGTTACCATGCTCATCTCATTCATGATATCATATCTCAGGCCATTCATATATCTAGAAACTTTTTCATCATCACTCTCCCGATGACCTGCCCTGATGTTCAACTTGTAGAATTATTCAATGTAATCTTTCACTGTCATTAGCTTTTGTCTCAGGTTCTACATCCTCATGAACAGAGTAATTTGATAATCTCTGGGGTTGAATTTCGCCATCATCTTTGCGATCATTATTTCCTAGCTCTTAATTTTCTGCTTGCCTTTGCAGCATCTGTCATCTTGTAGTTCATCCCACCACAATGTTGCATGTCCCTTCAATCTTGTGATAGCATACTTGACCTTCCTGTCCTCTTCGACATCTTCATAGTTGAAGTATGTGTCGAGAGCTCTAATCCAGTCTAGAAGCTCCTCTGCATCCAGATTTCCCTCATAAACTGGAATGTCCATCTTCTCTCTTGCACCCATTATTGAAATAGCTCTGACCAAACATTCGTTTGATGCATCTTCAGCTGCAACTTCTTCTTCACGTTTAGCCTCAATTTCACTCTCGGAATCACTGAGATCCCCCACACTAACTGTGCGTCTTTGCGCTGTCTCCATGTCTTCGAGTCTAGCTCATAGATAACACATCTCTCTCTCCATATTTGGATCAATCATATTCCTTCCCCTCCTTCTCGGCATTTCCCTATCCTCTGGTGGATCGAGTGTTTGCATGTCCCTTCTCCTTGGTGGCATGGTGAATTCTTCTTTCTCTCTGCTACAGAAAGCAGAGAACCTTTCTGCACTCTGATACCAAACTAATGTTGATGCCCTCACTCCACAACCCGCAGGTCAGAAGGTCCACGTCAGCAAAGGATCTTTCTTTTTCCATGGCCTGAAGAAATCTAATGGCTCTTCTACTTCCCTATCGGGAAATCTGCACCCACATCAAACTCTCACAGGATCCCCTCTTTACACTTGGGAGATCGGAATTCGCAACTTCGCGAATCCAGTGGTCGAGTGTTGGACTCTCGAATCCCTGAATCTCGATACAGTCAACGCTGACCTTTTCTTTCCCCCTTAAGGATTTTCCCTATCGTAATTTCGGTGATCCCGATGTCGAGATACTTTTCTCTCTGACTGCCAAATCTTGATTTGCTAGAACTTCGATACATGCACGAGTTTGAACTTTCAACGCCACTTCTCTGTCGGGACTTCAAACTTCGCGGTATCACGAATCCTGATGCAATGAGTTCGGGACTTCACCCCATGAAACTTCGAAATGGTTAACGAAGGTTGACTTCGTGTTAGTAGCACGCCACCTGTCTCCCTGTCGACTCCCCCGTGTCCCCACACAAATCCTCTTGGCTTTCGGGATATCGCGTTTCGTGATTTCGCGATTCCTGTTGTAATGTTTACAGGACTTCCACCCACGAAACCCCGATACAAGTATATACGTGTAAATCCAACGACCCTTGCAGCTTGGATCTATGGTCTTTCCCCTCCTGAGCTTAGAACCTTTAGGGAATACTCGCAGTATCTCCCTTTTTCCTCCGCGAGATCTAACGGCCCACAGAATTTCACGAATCCTCCTCGGAGAATTTCGTCCGTTCGTCTCTTCCTCTAAGAATCTCTGCACAACTATCTAAGATGCTTCTCTCCGTGGAACTCATCCTTCTGCAGTGCAAACTTACGACGCCATCCTTCGACTCCTTTGAAGGTTCAAGTCTTTCTGAACTTACCCTAACTTCAGGTCTTTCACAACCCTTTTTGTGCACACTCCTTGCGGCAACCTTCAAGCACTTCCAAGCATTTGAATCCTTCAACCCTGTGCACTCCTACAACAGCAGTCCCTCAATATTTCACTCAGGTCCACAACCCTAAGACTTCACTTGGCCTGCACACTCCTTGCACAGCTCTTGTGCCTGATTACACTTCTGCGTGAATGAGAACAAAAGATACCCTATCTGAACCTCTTGTCAACGCATTCCTTGCGAACACTTCAACTGCACTCCTTGCAAGAATCCTTGCTTAGACAAAGAAACAATTGAAACTCATTCCTACTTCCTTCAGACTTCAAACTCAAAACATGAAATCATATACACATCATATAAAGCAAATGTATAACAGGAAGCAACCGCTCATGAGCATATCATTCAACATCAATACACAGAGAACAAACACAAAACGATGAATTTGAATCAAACTCTTCTATTAATACAAATATCTGTACATGGGTGTTCATACACAACTCTCCGCTTCTCTTCTATGCTCTTCATACACACTAATGTTACAATACACAATGAGGGTGTCTATATCTCGTTTCCCTCTTGCGCTCTAAAACTGTCTAATCTACACATTCAATTCTACCTACTTGCATTAACTACTTTAAATTCCTTCTACCTACTAAGGACGAGATAAAATCGCTCAAGGTCCGTTTACATTATACAAGTGCGCTCTTTCTTAATGACTTCAATTAAGATTGCGCAACAACTTCAAGGTGATTTCAAAATTTGTGTTGGGCGCTTGTCCAGATGCCTTTTGCTTCCGCGTTGGCTCGCTTGATATGCTCTTGCATCATGAAGCAAGGGTGTTAGAGTGCTACAATGGTAGGGCTCTATCACATGCTTTAATGGATAGGTTTTCTAGCAAAATATAGTAGGTGGATATCTATTGAGATAAGGACAATAACATTTTCTTAATCTCCTAGGGTTTTATACTAGCAATTTCATAATCTTACTAAATGAAAAGTAAAGATACTATAACCATTCAAAGGAAATAATAATTGGAAAATTTCGCTTATATTCAGAATAATCTAGAAAATTCCCTAGTTGAAGACTTCCCACCAAGAAAATGTCAAAAAAAACCAAGACAAGCCTCCTCCAAAAGTTGTGCACCACTTAATTTCATCCAATAAGCCTTAAAGAGGCCAAATTTCAAACCTCACTCATGTGAATCAAACAATGATGAAAAATTAAAAGGGATTAATCCCTTATTTATACAATCCAAATGACCTTTATTTACAAAATTAGGTCAAAAAGGTTGGCATGGCCAGTTGCATCTAATATCCATTTTTTTACATAAATTTTTCAAATAAAACCCCAATTTCATCTTTTTAGGGTGATGTCATGCCCCTCCTAGGGTGACGTTAGCCTTCTTGCTGGAACATTAGCTCTCCAAGTGAAGCATTGGGGCTCAAAACCCCTCGGGAACTGCCACACGTGCCAAACAAAGTCATCCTCATGCTAGATACCTTAGTTAAATGACATTAATACTTTGAATGATGACATCAGGGGCCTTCAAGGGACAACATCATGGTGGAAGGGAAAGACCCCCTTAGGTCTAGGCCTGCCAAAGTTTCTTTGGAGGAACATCGTCCCTTTTCTCTGGTGAAAGCCTTTGGTATATTTCTACCCCTTGCTGGGGCTCGGCATACATCTAGTGGGATTTTAGGCCTATGGAGGTCCAAGCTAATCATCTCCCCATATGTACATGTTTGTCGGGCATGGTCCTGTAGCAACAATAAGTACGCCTTCCATGGGCTCATAAGACACATGGATCATAACAATGTCAATCACATATAATAATCAAGTTACCCAAACATGTGCATAAAAATCCCTTCTTCCCATACACGTGTTCAAATACGTTATGATATTCTACAAGTTAGGTTTGGAGAGGGTTCTAGGATGTCCTATTGGGATAATTATCCTTAGGTGTGGGGTGTTTCTAGGTGACGAATACTCTAGGTAATTTAAGTGGATGGGATGGTGTGGGGGATGTTTGGTCAAGGGGTGCAGTGATAATAGGGAAATGTAGGTCTTACTTGTGGGTGCCTCTGTAGAGGGTGAGTTGCACCTTATCATGGATGCAAATATTTCCTAGCCCATTCAATGCCTTTTTTGATCTCTTTGTCTTATTTCTTTTTCTTTCAAGAGAATAGATGAAGGACACTTCCCTGGCGTGGTGACCAGTGGTGACAGTTTTACCCACAAGAATTTCATGAAGATGAGAAGGCTAGCTCATGATGAGACCCCCTTTATCTTGTCTATGCTACCAAGAGCCACTACCATGGCATGGTGACCAGCTGAATAGTAGTGTCATACCACTACATTCCCATAGACCTTACAATCATATTGATGAAATCATTCCACCTCAAAACCAAGAATCTTTCATGCATTACTACAATGCATTACCTTCCCCCTACCATCATAGGATTGAGGGAGAAGCCATTGATAATATCGTTTTCTCTCTGCATACTTGTTCAGAGTATGAAGAACAATTTGAAAGAACAGGCCTTCCCTAGGGAGAATCAGTTAGACAGATAGAAATGTACGCCCTCTTATAGCTAGTACAAGATATGAATAATCATATGATAGAATATGAGTAGAAAGGGATTGCCTCACCTCTCACCCCTAGAGAATCATCCTCTTCTGCACCCCCCTTTAGAAGTCCAATTGAGAATAATCTTCATCCTAAATCTATCTTTCATCGAAGTTTGCATAAATTCTACGAGGAACACCACGAGGAAGCCACATGTCAGGTAAGAAAGTAAGGAAGAGTGCTAGAGATAACATCTTTGGTAAAAGACCATAAATAACTATCGTTGTCCTAGATTTCGCAAAGCCATAATATGTCATGATCGTCAATACTAGGAACAAATCCTATGCTCTAAAGGGAAACTTTGATCCTCCCCACAATTCTTCTAGCCCAAGCTCATCCTCACCCATTGCTACTGTTCAGGTTCATAAGGTTCCTAACAATCAAGGAACAACCTCCCCTCTCCCCTCTTCAAAATACAATATCTTGAACCAGTTGGCCAACATCAAAGCAGATGCAACCCTTTTAGACATGGTTGTCGTCCCTGAACAACAGATGCATCTGAAACAATTCATGGAAGGGAAAGATTACGTTGTAGCCAACCTCTCTGAAGAGGTAAATGAAGAGGATTCATCTGTAAATAAAGTAGGTGTACATAAATTTAGATACCCTATAAAAAATCCCCCTTTTTATATTTCTATAAAGATTATGGATAATATTTCCCATTGTTACCTCATTGATGATAGTTCGTGCCCAAGCGTGATGTGGAAGATTATTATGGAAGAGCTAGGATTGTCTTGTACAAATGAAAATGCTAGAAGAATTCTCTCCTATAATATCCTACAACAAATAACCATAGGTGAGATTAAAGATGTAACCTTAGTTTTATGTGCACACCCTAAAATAAGGACAACCCTTAGTATTCAGGTAATCTATATGTCGGTAAGAAATTACTCAATTATCTTGGGAAGATATTGGAAAGCATTAACATGTGGATATCTCTCAATCAATGGGACACATTTATCCATTCCTTGGAATGGTAAGAACATTATAGTCCTTAGAGAGGGAATAATTTCACCCTACATAGAGAGTGTTCCACAAACTAATGTAAACTATATTGAAGAGGACATAGGAGTGTATTCCATCTTTGCTAAGGAGGATAATATTCCTTTGGGAAAAATTGATTTAGATAATGAGATGTGGAACATGCAGTTTGATTGGTCATGCTCAAATGAAGGAAATGGGGTTGGAATTATCTTGGTTTCCCCTGTAGGGAAAATTCATAATTTGTCCTACAGGTTGGAGTTTTCTTGTACAAACAATGTCACTAAATTCGAGGCCTTATTATTAGGCATTGAAAATGCCTATAATCTCGGTCGTGGTCACCTTTTAGTTTTTGGAGATTATGAGCTTGTTGTGAACCTGGTACGTAGAATATACTCTCCTAACAACAAGATGATGGAATGATATACCCAAACTGTTTGGGCAGTTATATTGAACTTATTATCTTTCAACATAACTCATGTTAAGAGGGAATTGAATTCAATGGATGATTAGTTAGCTATCTTTGCATCTTCCCCTAATCAACAACCTTTGCCTCACAAGCCCAACTGTTGTTTTCAATCTCTACATCGTCCACACATCCCTGACAATGTAGAATCTTGGAAGGCCCTCCCTAAATATGAGAGTGTTTGTGCTCTCATTCAAGACAAACCTCTTAAGCCCAAGGAAATTATATCCATAGAAGACAACAAGATTCCTAAGGGCTTGAATCCTCTTGAGAGTTTTTTTTCATCAGGTGATGTAGGAAATGAAGAGAAACGAAGAAAATATGAGTCAAGAAGGAAGGTGGTTGAAACCATCTCCTTGAATATTAGGGCACTCAAATATTCAAGGAATGTTAAAATAAGTACCCAATGTTCTGATAAAGAAGAAATGAAGTTTTCCAAACCACTTGGTGAATTTGAAGATGTTTTTTTTCGGTCTTATAGGGATCTTCATGTTTTTTATCCTGGTTTTATACAACATGTTATCCTCATCAAGGAAGGCATGAAACTAGTTAAGAAAAAACTAAGACCTATTAACTCTGCATTTAAAGCAATTTTTCGAAAGGGGTGGGAAAATTTCTTAAAGGCTGGGATTATTTTTCTAGTCTACTCTGAACGGGTTTCAAATTGCATACTTGTTTCGAACACCACTGATCATATTAGAAAATGCATTAGTTTTCACACTTTTAGTCAAGCTATTATGAGAAATCCTTTCCCTCCCCTCAATATGGAAATGATTCTGTAATTGTAAGGTCATAGATGAGGCCCTTACTTGATAAAATTTTGGGTTACAGTAAAATCAAGGAAAAAGGGGAAGATGTTCACAAAACCACTCTTATCACCAATTGGGGTACCATGGTTTATAAATGCATGTTCTCTGGATTACCTGATGAAATTGTTGCTTTTAAAAGTTCTATACACACAACTCCTGATGAATTGATCAGTATCCATTTCTACCTTGATGACCTAATCATATACATTAAGGGGTTGATAATTACCTCAGATTTCCTAGTGTTATATCTGGGTGTTTTCAAAATTGTTTTTGTCTTGGACACTAACTCTTACATTCCAAAGGATTTACATGAACAATTGCTTTCCTACAATACCGGTTGTTCTCACTTAAAACATTATGTGGGACCAACGTGAAGAATGCTAACACTGTTTGGATTTTTTGTATACTAGTAGCCTAGCTCTACTTTCAATTTTGCGCTTATCTTTTCTTCTTTACAATAGTTTGACTTCTACTTGTCATGTTAAAAACTTTCTTGTTGCTTTTTCATTTCTATCTTTTATTGTTGTTGTTTGAATTTTTGCAATTTTACTTCTGTCATGGTTTTGTTGCTTACTATCCTTTAGTCTATTTGGTCAAAATAAGATGTTGGATCAGTTATGTCATAGTGACACCCCACAAGGAATTGTTAGTCAATAACAATCAAGATTGCACAACTGTCATGATGTTTCCCTGAAACACACTTGAATTTGTTATATGCTTTCATTGTTGTCTTATAAAGAGTTGGTTATCTCCCGCTTATTCTTTCCTTTTCTTCATCCATTTGAGAAATTAAGAGAGCAAGTCGATAAATTTTCTCCTTGAAGTTAAGAGTTGATCCCGCTTGAACGATTATGAACACAGTGGTAAAACCCCTCATACTTAACACTTTTCATAAGTTATTCCCGAATTCCCAGTCATTGTTTCCATTAAATCCACTCACTTCCCCCTGTTGCATAATCCTCCTGCTTATATCTGCTTGGTCTGCGAAACCATGAGTTATGAGTTCTAAATCTGTTGAAAACACATTTCCCTATGGATTTTCTAGTTTGTTGACGATTAAAATCACAACGAATTTTTTCCCGCAAAGTATTGCTTAAGCCTAATAATTATAAGATAATGAGATATATAACACTAGTAGGTGGGACCCCCTTGTATATTGGGAGATCAGATCTGGTTCTTATTTCATGTTTATGCTATTGTTCGACACTGCTTACATGGTTCTACATCATTGATGAAATCTGGGTTTTATTGGAAATGAATAAGGCATGTTATGTGTTGGTTCTAATTGTGACAAGTGAATGTTGGGTAAGGCATGTTATGTTTTATTCTAATCTCTAATCACATGTTATGATGGCCTATGTTATCCATTGCTACCATTGCTATTTGTTCCTAGATTTGTTACTTTGGCACCTACACAATAGACATGTTAGTAACAATACATAAGAACTATTGAAAAGAGGCAAAAGAAATATAAACCAAATGCAAAAAGAAAAGATTGAACTTTGCTAATATGCTATACTACATGCATTGAAATTATAATGGTCATTGTTAATCCTAGATAACAAGTTAATAGCTATGTGATTTATTGAGTTATATAGTTGACATGCATTATTGTATAGTTTGGAAATGGTAAGAGGTGATCAGGGTGGCACTTTTGGAAATTAGTGGATGTTAGTTTCAATGCATGGTTCTATTGAATGAAGTAATGGATTAATGGGATGGAGTGTACTAAGGAATTGAATGATTTGAGGGTGGAGGTGAAATGCATTTACTACATGTCACTCCTAATCCTTCCACTGGCCTCCACCCGAGTCGAGCTATTGTTCAACTGTGTTTTTTGTGGTTAGGCTCCAATTTTCAAGCAGAGGAAGAACTACTTGGCCAAGCTCGTGTTTTTAAGGTGCTTTTGGTTACAGGTATGTCTTTTCTCCATCCATGAATCTGCTCTTGTTATGAAATATATATTGTCTCGGGATGTATGGGTCTGTGATTTCCTTAAGTATGACAACTGTGTAAATTTGTGATATTTTTTTGGAGTGAATCATTGATGGTTTCATTGCAATAATGATTGAAGTCACAATGTTACTGGTCGTTCTGAGTGTTATCAACCATAAAGGATCTCTATCATCCTTGTTGATTTTTATTGGAGGGTTTCATTTGGCCTATAGTGGTTGGTTGTCTCCACGCATTCATATCACCATACCGAGTATTTTGTTGTTATGGGGTTTATTGGTTTTTAAATGCCTTGTGTCACTACACATTGTTTCACTTGGGTATGGGTTGTTCATGCTACTGATGGACATGCAGTGGGTTATATTGCTTCTTCTCGGATCTGTTGCATCTCAACATTGTTAGTTGGTCGATTTGGGGAGCCATGAGGGTTATACCCTGCGTGTTATAAGTATTAATACAAGGCCAAAACAAAGCCTTACTCCTTTGTTCATAGTCTCTCCTATCATGGGAATTTTCACCCTATCTGTGAAATCATATGTGGTATACCCTGTGTGTGCACCATTGGTCTCGGAGGTTCTCACACGATGATGGGAGTCGACTCTAGTTTCTTCTATTGGTCCATAGAGAAAACCCTTGATTTGTCAAAGCCTGGGTTTTGATGGAAGGAACCGTTATGGGCTGTCAGGTATACTGTTAGTTGTTATGAGTTGTTGGTGTATGGTCAATAGTATTCAATTTTTGGCTCGCTTCTGTTGATTATGTTGATAGTGGTGTTGGTTTTGGTATTTATCCACTGCATTGGTTATATGAAAATCAATTTGATAAACTCGGAATGGTAATTTGGTTGATTAGAGAATTGGATTGAATGCAGTGTTGTTGTCTCTTGCATTGTAATTGTTGAATCATTAACCCAACATTAGTTTACAATTGATTAATACACAATGATGCGCATGTGTGATGCATGGGTATGTGTGGCGTCCTTACAACATGATAGATTGAGTTAATAATTTTTGTGACTGTGTGTTTTAAATTGTCGAATTGGAATACTACAATCGTGGTAATCATGGCATGGCTATCCATTGTATATGTTATGGATATTATATTAATTGCGCTATCAGAAAGGGTCACGGGTTTTTGAAAAATATGGTTTTGTTAATTTGATCAATTTGTGAGATGAGATCGGGCATGCTGTTGTTGTCTCGTCATATTGGATCAATAACCCAACATTGTGGATGTTTAGATTCAAGTAGTTAGACATGACAGTCATAGAAATGATCTCGTGTTTTGTTAAGTGGTTTGTGTATCCCACAACATTGTATGAATTGAAGTGGTAATTGTTGTTTGTGTGTTTAAATGGAAAATACAGATCCTTGCAACTAAAATATGGATCGTTGTGTTTGACTATCCACTATGTTCATTTAATGAATATCATACATATTATCAGAGATAAGTACGGGTGATGTGGCAGTATGGTCTTATTACAATTTAATTGTTGATGGAAAGTGGTTAATGAATTTGTTAGGATATTTAGACAATTAGGAGTTAGTCAAGATCTACTTGGTCTAATATGTCGTTAGGTAAAAGTGTGTTTCTTAGTGTGTTTCTTTAGTATGCATTAGTATGCATTTGTAGTTAGGAAATCAGACGGTCACGATATGTTCTGAACATAGAGTGATCTGAAGGTTCGTACTCTCCTTGATCTTAATGGCCATTGATCCATGGCTTAATGCCTGATTGGTCCATGATCTCTATTTAAAGAGCATGGAGGGTCATTTTCTGAAGATTGATTGTGAGAAACTCTCTTGTAAAATCTCTCTGTAATCTTTTTCTTTGCATTAATAAACTGCTCCAAGTGGCCACATTGGCTGGGGCCGTGGATGTTNGTTTATGTTTGATATGGTTATGTGAGTGGTTACTGAAGGTGTTTGTACTCTGTTTGAATACCTATGTTTTCGAACATGGTATCAGAGCCTGTTTGAAGACCCGCTTCTGTTGTAGATCAAGATCATGAAGCTGAGTTGCCTCATCTCCATTTTCTAGGGTTTTCATACATTTCTAGGCTGAGAGGACTGTTCCATTTCATCCGGAGCACTCACTTCATTTAGGAACACTTTTCATTTCACTCAAAAAGGTTTTCAGTTGCCCAAGATATGACCATTATAGTCAGATCCAGAGGTATAAAGCCTAAATACACATTTTTTAGATTTCTGCAAAGTTTTATTTTGATTTTATTTCGGCTTGCATTTTTTATTTTCAGGTTGCTACACTTTGAGATCTGCTTATTCTCTTTTCCCTGTGCCCTGTGCGATCTTGAAAAATCAGAAACATATAGGAAAAGGTGCATCTTTCGGGTAAGCTAATCGAGATCTAACCCTTGTTGTCATCGAGAAGTGAAATTTTTTTCTTGTGTGAAAAGAGTATTTTTTTAGCATTCTCTCCAAGGTTGTCTTACACAACAACAACAACAACACTCCCAATCCTCCTTCTGAAAATTACAATATGTTTTTCTAGACCATTTGGTTAAAAATTGCCTTATTAAGTAAGAGGTCTTGAGTTCAAGTCTTTCTTTTGTTACTTTTTTTAAAAAGTTCATGCTAAAAATTGTAAAGTGCATTTCACTTCAAGTATAAAGGTGAATCACTATAAGTAGCTTTATATTTTATTTTAGAGTTATTTATTTTGCATGCAACTTTTTTGTTATAAGTTAACTTCATTGTAAAAGTGATCCCCACTTCTCTTTATAAAAGTGGGTCACTTCATAAAGTAGCTTACACTATCACGTGGTTCTTTGGTTATCGTTTATGCCTTTTTTTAAAAAGGGCATAACTCTCACATCAGAGTCTGTTTTCATTGCCGTTTTTTTTTAAATAGCATAAATTTCCGAGATCATTCCATCTAGATCATTAGTTTCAGATTTTAAATCCACATTATCTGCATATTCAATATGGATTCTACACGTAATGTCTTGCTTACTAGCAACAACTACTTCCAATGGAAATCCCATATGGAAGATTTATTAAGAAGTAAAGGCCTGTACTGGATTACCTTGAGAAAGGAAACAACACCCATTGATGATGATAAGAAAACCAAATGGGATAATAGGAATGACGAAGCATGTGGAATAATCGGAATGTCCATCTCTACTGGTTTAAGGTACCACCTTCAAGGAATTGATGACCCTGAAGAATCTTGGAACACTGTCGAATCTATGTTTGGTAAACTCAATATTATTCGAGCACACCAGTTAGAAAATCAAATACTGACGTTGAGTCCAAGTGGTTTTTCTTTCCTTAGAGACTATCTATCTAAGTTTAAAACACTCATAATTTTATGTGAATAATGTAAGATAAAAATGGAGGAAGAGCGTTGCATATATCTTATTCTTTATAAGCTAGGTAGTGCATATTATATGTTTGTATCTACCTTTTATGCCATGAAAGAGGCTCTAGGGAAATTTTATGTAAAACCCACTCTTGAGTCCTTTTGTGCTTCTTTGATTAGAGAGGAAGATAAGCTTGTACAACTTGGAGTGATCAACACTTCAGGTACCTCCAACAAAGCCTTATTTACCCAACAGAAAGATAAACCCAAGTAACCCAAGAAGCAACATCCTCGCTACAACAACAAATAATCTAAGGGTCCCAAACCTACTCAGAAAACTTCATCTTCTAATGGTGACAAAGGAGAAAAATATAAAAGTAAGAATACTAACAGACATTGCAACTTTTGTGATAAAGCTGGTCATGGTGAGTCCAAATGTTTCAAGAATATGGCAGCCTTAGAAGCAGCGATGAAGAAGCACAACATCAACATTGATTCTTCTTCTTCTTCTTCTTCTCATGGACATGCACTTTCTACTTTTGGT
>JASDQU010324961.1:0-12863 GCA_032191745.1 Picea mariana
CTGTTTGTTGTATGAATGGATGAAAAGGAAAACAACTACCAATTCTGCATTGTGGCATTTAGAACTAGTGGTTTGGGATCAAGTCACGTTTGATAGACTAAAATCACTGGACAATAAGTGGAATCAGGCCATTAACTTCTGGTTTGATCAAGTAAAGGAGGTATATATCATTGAATTTTTTATGGAATACATTGATTCTTTCAGTGAGGATGAAATAAAATTTGTAGTACAAGAAAATGAATGCTAGAAGAGATACCACTCTAGATAAATATGTTTTTCATGGAGAAAGGGATGATGTGCATGGATCCCAATAGAATGGATGAGTAAAATCCCCTAGCACCAAGGGGGGCTGTAAAGATGGGGGGAAATGAGAGAGGAGATGGATCTATTGGGGAGAATCCAGAAATTGTTGAGATGAGGTGAGTAATGGGATGGACCCAAAAGAGTAGACGAGAGAGAGAGGTGAGAGATACGCAAGAAGAGTTGAGCTAAAAAGGAAAGAAGAGAAGAGAGGTGGAAAAAATATCTCAAGGGGCACACAACAAGGGGTCAGGCCCACGAAAAAGAGAAAAGTGATCGCACCAGGAGTAAGTATGGAAGAAGGCATTGTGCTAGAGTGGAGCACAAACAAAGATAGGTCCGTGAAGAGTTGCAGTGTCGAGAGTAGGGTGTCCAATGGGGATACCAGTAGTAGCAGTAATAGTGGTCCCAGGGACCCACATGACAAAGTCTGAAACCCTTGGTTGTTGTGGAGTGTTGCAACCTCAGAAGAAGATGAGGTGCGGAGTAGAGGCATAGGATATGGGAAGGAAGACAGAGGATTCCCCAGCGGTGGGGGGGAAGAATTTTTTATTATAGATGGTCTTGCATAACTGGGAAACTCTATGGGTCCCCTCACAAGACATGTCAGAAGGAGATGAACTTACCCCCCTCTAAACCACCCCCCTTGCACATTTTTAATCAAGAAGAAGGAACAACATATAGTGAAGCGATTGGAATAGGAGAAAAATGAGAAGAAAATAAAGGAGAAGATACGATTGAAGAAGAAGGAGAATTAAGTGCTACTTTAGAAGATAATATCAGTATTGAGAATTTTGATCAGCACCAGTTAGATAGAATGAGTTAGTTAACGATCAAATATGTCAAATCAAGGAAATTCCCTTAGGTTACCCTTATTCCATGAAATTTCTAGGGATGATGCAGAAAAACATTAGTTCATGTTCGAAGTGATCTAATTTGTGAAGAGGATCACAGATGAAGTAGAAAAGATCGCACATCTAGAAACCATATTCAGGGACATAACATTGACGTGGTACATGAATTACAAGGCCACTGCACTGGTGGGATAGACGAGGTCCCTGAAAGAGATTAAGAAAGATATTCTTAGGGAATTCTAGAAACCTAAGTCATAATCTCAATGTATCACAAAGATAAAGGAGATTAAGTAGAAGGAAGGACAAACCGTCTAGGATTATGACCAATGATTTAAGATTTTGTTGGATAGGTTGAAATTCCATATTCAGGATGTGCAGTACAAAAAGTGGTTTATTGCGAGGAGGATTCCCCATATTTGAGCCCCTTTCACCCAGCAGAAGGTGACAACTCAAGCGAAGGCAGTAGAAATTGCAATGCAACGCGAAGATACACTAGGAGGGGAACAGATGCTGATGGGATTGGCATGAGTGTAGTCACAACTAGATAACCGGATGATGCATTTGCAAGATATTCAAAATATGAAAGTCATGAGTGAGCATGTTTGGTGTACCACATGTCATGTTGAGGGGCATCGTAGGGATGAGTGCAATGTAGTTTTGAATTAGGTGGCGACATGCACATCTAGTCCATTCCTAACTGAAATATGGAATGGTGTGAGATATACCAATAGTGGGGCCTTGTACCACCCTACTTCCCAACTTTGTATAAGTATCAAAATATGCACCATACTCTTTTATGTGAGTTCTCTAAATAAGTGGGGTATGATTTCAACAATCATCAGTCACTCCAGTTGATGAAAGAAAATACCTGTGATGCATTTTGGGTACATGAAGAATAGAAGGGTGGTAATCATGGTGGTGTTGAGAGAGGAAAATACCAAGGAGATCCCAAAGGAGGAATTCATGACCGGGGATATGGTGGAGGGGGAAGTAGGCCCCCCACTTGTTTCAATTGTCAATAATTTTGTCATGTGTCAAGGTTTTTTACTAAATTACACATGCTTTGTGCATACTTCTATAGTCTTGAACATGTCATAAAGGGTTATCCTAACTTAGTGAAGAAGTGGGAAGAAAACAAGACACATTGCAATAAGGTGCATGTAGAGTCGCGTAAGAATAAGAAGAATGATGAAGAATTCAATGTTTGGGTGGTAACTCGAGGAGGAGAAAAAATAGGAAGGGACTTCGAGCAGACCGAGATCTCAAGTCAGAAGCCGGAAGGGAATATAATAACGGAAACATAGCCCCCTCCTAAGTTTGATGTTTCCCAAAAAAAATAGTTTATGCGTGATGCACAGAGAGATATTGAGGAAGAAAGAGTGTGCGAAGAGTTGTAGCACATAACAAAGAGATCACTCGAGGAGTATTGTATTTTTGAAGAAGTGCAATGGGCGACACAAATGTCATTGGAGGAGGCCCAGATCCTATAAGAACTGCAACAGGTGACACAAAGGTTGCTAGAAGAGGCTTGCACATGTGAATAACTACAACATGTGATATAGAATTCATTGGAGGAATATTGTGTGCATGAATAAATACAACACGTGACACAAAGGTCCTTGGAAGAAGAACGAAGGTAGGAAGAGTTGTGACACATTAAGAAAAGAGCAATTGAGGAACATCAGCTAAAGGAGTTGAAGCACGCAAAGAAGAATTGTGCAACTTAGGTTGTGGGATAGACACAGAGGACCAAGTAAGTAATTTCTTACATCTTTGTTTGAGATTGATCAATGATCCTGATGTTGCACATAAATTAATGCAAATTCTAGCCACTTGTATGGGAAGGATATGACAGAGAGAGTTATATCAACTCCCCAACCAGAAAGATATTTGTGTCAAGTCAGTAAGCATAAGTGCATTGGGCATGAATTCAAGATGAGAGTGGATCTTGGTTGCTATTACATGGATGGAGTCATGTTGGATCTAGGTTCCGACATGAATATCCTACTGAAGAAGTCCTGGGAGGTGATGGGTAAACCAAAATTGGTTTGGTCACCCATCTAGTTGTGATTGGAAAACCAATACAAGATTTGTCTTATAGGTAGACTAGAGAAAGTGGAAGTGAATATATAAGGGGTGAATACCAAGGCTAACTTTGAGGTCAAAGATATTATGGATGACTCTAACCCATACCCTGCATTGTTTTTCATTGGCTAGGCCTTTGATAACAATGTGATGTTGAATATGAATAAGAGGAAGATGTCCTTCAAAATAGATACCTTGTGCATAGTATCACCTTTGGATATGTATGAAGGGAACCGATACAATGAGCCAGTAGATGAGGATGCACAAAGCTCAACTATTGAAAACATCTATAAGATCATTGGGCGTAGGGATGATTACATCAACCCTGCCTCAGACAAATAATTAAGCTGGAGAATTGTCAATTCTTATGACACGAAATCTGAAGATGCCATGGGCAGGTGGAAAAACAAGTTATATGAAGTGGCCACAAGAAGGTGCACATATATCTCCATAGAAGTGTGTGATGAAGAATTTGGATCCTCTCAGTATGATGGGTCGGAGCCAATGGAGATATTTATTTCTTGGATACAAAACATGCCTAAACATCACAGGGCTTGTACTCTTGATACAATGCTCATTGAAATTCTTGCGCAATGGTGGGCCATGCATCAGGAACCTTATTGTGAATGGTTTGTGATCGAAGAATCTACGCGGGAAAGGGTTATAAATAATATAGATATTCATCACTACATGTGTTATTTTCAATGGAAATGGATAGCCATGCATTGGTATCAAACGCACCACAATTACTCATAGACCCCACACAGACTGCTAAAAAAGAAGACTCTTCTACCAGAACCTGGGGTTTCCATGATGCATATAAAGGAGTTGCATTCACAAGAAAGGGATTTCCCTACAAAATACATGGTACGAGAAACAACATCGATTCATCCGATCACAACTAACCCATTGAGAAAAGAGATGAAGCCCGTAAGAATAACACAGTGAAGAATACTCATTGGATGAAATAGGTAGGATGGATATGGGTGAAGCAGTGTTGCATCCCACTTGGGGCCGTCATGATTAAGTAACCAAGAGGGACCCACGTCGAGGTGTGCAGGAAATATGCACAACGCCCCCAAAGACTCACACTTGAACATGTACAAATATGTTCCTATCACAATTATGGATCTACAAACCTAGCCTTCTCACGAATTAAGACAGTGACATGTTCATTATATGATGCATGTGAGAAACACCATTAATAGGGACATCAGTCATAAAAGAAAAATTGGTCATTATACACCATTAATGCAAAATGATTGATATGTTTCACGTATCATGAACATCGGTGAACTTCATCTCAAAACAAAATAGAGGTGGGTTCCCCCTCTCAAAGCCGACAAGTGGCGAAACTGATGAAGGATATTCTTGTGCAGTTGGCCAAACAACAAGTCTTCAAAAATGACATGATGCGAAAGGTGGATATTCTCGACCAACAATTGGCTCTGCACTCCCTACTAAAATGTCCACCTGCATCCACCAAAGCTATCAATGTTTCAGGCGCCAGTCAACATAGAGTGTTGAGTGTCAACCCACTCATGGTTATTCCTTCGGCCTAAGCCAGGATAGAACTTGACTTATCACATGTCCCTATAACTGAAATCCATTTCTTTATCAATATTATGGCCCACGAGATGAGGGAACACCACTAAGCTATCATCTGTGAATAGGACCAACTACGCCTTTAACTTAAACAATATTTCTCTAGTCATGCCACCATGAGATCCTAATTAGAACAAGAACCCTGCACGCATTAGGAAATTGAATAAGGCTACAAAAATCTACATGTCCTACACATTCCTAAAGTGTTTGCACATACAAAAACTCGGTACCAATATATGACCATCCTCGATAGTCACAACAAGACAACCACTGCTCTTCATTAGGCTTATTCCTAGGTTTACCAACATGAACAGGTTCATCTAGAGCTTCCAATCCTGCAAAAAATGAAATCAATCATTGAGCATGTTCAGGGCTTGCAATCTCAAAATCTCAAACTTTGTGTGAGGATTCAACAAGTATTTTTAGAGGAGACGGAACTAGAGAGGAGGATTTCCCTTGCAGATGTGGCCATCCAAGATGGCAGAAACTATGCCCAGGATTTCTCAGCATTGGTCACTCAAAGATTTAATTTGTGGGACCATTTATAGGGTCCTTTAGAGATAAATATCGTCCATGATCCAGTTCGAACAGCGAAGGATAAATTCACACAACAAAAGAAATATCTGGATTCTTTTCCTCCTAGGGAGCATGTTGCGACGATGCTACAAATTGTAGAAAAAACAAAGGAGATCATTTCAGCTCAGCCTGAGCAGTAGAGTATGTTAGAGATGATCACATCTGTAGCTGATAAGACCTTGATCTTTTTTACGTATCTCTCCAATGCACAGGTTGTTATTGGCCCTCTCATTAAGATGATCAACACAACAGACTTGATAGCTTCTCAAGTCACAATAGTCGAAGCTAAGGCATTTGTTCAGCTTACACGGGACCTCCATGGCTACCTTAATGAACTCGAGAGCCAATTTAAGGAGCTCATGTAGGAATTCCAAATCACTATCTCTTCTATTATGATGGTAATTCCATGAGGCAATTGGCTCGAGGAAGAGCCAAGTAATAGTGGTGGAGGCCTATTTGGCACCCAAAGTTTTGGGTTAGTCTCGTGCGCATGCAAAAACATAGTTGTGTGTGCTTAGCCCAAGTTTTGTGTGCTCCCATTCAATTTTTGAGCGTGACTAAGCTAATGCATGAAGAATGACAAGAAGTGTGCGTTGGACTGAGTTTTGATATTGTGAGACAAGTACAAGGTCTATCAAATGTGTACTGTTTTGAGTTTCGATGCACACCAAAAATAAAGAAGATGCACACTGGAACCAAGAAATGAATCGTCAAGAAATCTTCTCTAATGATTTCTACTAGCAACACAAGGGAATGTGGAGCTGAAAAAAAGATGAGATGGTGAAGCAATTAATATTACATTGATTCCATAATGCTATGTGGGATGCAGGTAGGTGCCAAAAGTGTGCGACGTAGTTTTTCAATAGAGAAAGTGGAGTGGAATTTAAAGAGATAGAGCTCTCGAGTAGAAAAATCTATAAAAGGAAGCAGTGATATTATAAATAGAGTTAGATGGTTAGAGAGTTAGACACTCACCTAGAAGATTCATTGAGTTTCTTGTCGTATGTAGAGCTCACTCTAAGCCTTTGTAATGATGTAATTCTTCTAAATATAATTCTGAGTATGTCATGTGTCTGACGTTTAGAAGGATGTGCATGGTGCAGTGTGTTGAAATTATGGATAAATATCTAAAGAAGGCATGAGACTTTGTTGTTGTTGGATATAGTTTGTTTAATGTATGTATGTGTTCAATAGAATGGAAGGAATAATAAAGTTGCAACAGTTCTAATATATTGTGTGTCACTTATGTGTTATATGGATATGTGTGTGTACATATTGTTTTACATATTAATGGAGTAAGTTGATGTTAATGGAGTGCGTGAATGCCATCTCGAATGGATCCTTATGTAGTAATCCCTTCATCCATATCATAATATTGAATGGTCTCTGTGATCCTCATTGTGTCTCAGGTGAGACCTTCTTCGGCCTTGGTTGAATATTGATATGTCGATGCTTTGGGGTTTTTGTTGGTAAACTCTAGACAAACCCTGGGTCTAAACTCCTCAGAGTTAGGAAGGACACGCACAAGCATGAAATGACGTCAACACTGCACAAGACAACAATATGTATATTCTACTTTTTTGTTGGGATATAAAGTTTTTTCATTCTTTGAAAAGAAAAGGTCAAAGCATATTAAAATAATGCTACAAGAGGTGTGTCCCTCTTAGAAAGGGTAAAAAATGGCAAATAGTCCAAGCGCTTAGCTTTTTCAAGTAGATAAGCCACGTCTCAAAGTGTAATTCGCCCCTCCTTTAAGTTATTATAATGTGCATTTGCTCAGAAAGAAAAAGGGGATATGTGTCCAATAGTACTCAAATGTGTAGCATTCACCTAAGATGATGGGTTTAACCTCCAAKAAAATCATTAATTTGTAATTCCAAGTGGCAATTTCCTAGTAAGCATAACAATGTAAATTAATTTTGACACGTGCCTAAGTCTTACCTATGGGAACATTATTAATTGTTTTAAATTAGTCCATTCCTAAGGAAAAACCATATTTCCTTTRTTTTCAGGTGGAAGATAGGAAATTAATGAAATTGGTGATGAAAGGGGAAGGGGTGTGATCCATGTCATGACCCTCCAAGTCCTAGACTTGCATAGGTCACTTTTTTTTTTAGCTTTCCATGGCTCTAGATTTATTTAGCTAGCCATTGTTTATAGTAGCCTTCTAGAGGGAGATTTTCATTAAGTTATCTTCCTCGGCCTATTTTTCTTTATTTGTTACCCCTTTATACTTTCTAGATGTTCACTTTATTGAACAAGTCCATATTATTAGATTTTCTTTAGACAACCAAGGACAAGGGTTATTGGACTTTTAATGAGGGGAATTGCTTAAGTTATATTTTTTACTTTGGATTTTTTTACTTTTTTCTTCACCTCTTTATCCTTTATGGCTTTATTTGATTTAGGATTTTAATTTTAACCTTTCCCTTTGACCTTTGAGAATTCATACATGACGGGATGCAATCACACTTTTTCTTTTATCGTGGATGGAAACGAGTGATACTAGGGAGATGGAAAATGTTTATCATGGTTAGGATATGGATTGCACTCTCTAGTCTAAACACCTAGTAGTACGAGTTGTCTGGTGAAGGACACACTTCTAATAGAAAATGGGTTGCCCAAAGAAATATGATGCAAGTAATAAAATTTTGTATATTATGATATTCTAATCAACATTTGTAAGGTAACCACAACTTCATGAAATGATAGGAGGTTATATAATCATACCTAGGTAAGTATTACACATGGAGTATCTATGAAGTAACTTGGATCTTTAATATTTATCTGATGACCGAGCATATGAAATGAGAAACATCACGGTTCATCGAGCAGGGATCATGTCTCAATTGGAGAAAGAAAAAACTATGTCTTGATCTAATAACAGATGCATGATATCTCATGCAGGAAGGTAYATGATATTGTTGTAAGGGTATCCAAAGGTTGTTWCCCTTGAGAGGGTAACAAGTATTATTAACTAGATCAATGGTGGAAGTGACATCCAACTTCTAAAATTTAAGCAAAGGCATTCCTCCTCCACTCAATCTATGCCAAATTTTCCAATCTTCATTAGAAAGATTCATTATTTATGAAAAASATTTTGATTAAAAGATTTGTTTTTTATGGCAAAGATAAATATAAGTATTGGTGAMAAAAWWTKTAAAGCAAGATAATTATAATGTCTAACAAAATGTTGGGATAACATACAATATGCATAACGTTCTTGGATTCATATAAAAAAGAGATGAATCATTGTAAGAGAATGGGGGAAACACTTACATTATATTTTGGGTATTGGATTGTTCAACAAAAATTAGTTGATATTTTTATATTCTCTTAGAAATGTTGGTTTCAATGTCCAATTCATTTATTTATTTTATTCTTTTAAAAATTTTGATTTCATTGTCCAATTCATTGATATTTTGAGATTCTCTTAAAAGTGTCAATTTCACTCTCCAATTTATTATAAACTCTTGTTCAATTATGTTTACATAATTTTCATATAGGTTATAATTATTTAAATTTATATTGATGATGATGATAATTATTAACATCCATCAAGACCAACTTTGATGTATTGGACCTTCAAAATAAAAGGTAAGGAAATACTTAGTTTTCTTTAGAATTGTTTTCATATGCTCAAAAATCTTGAAGAGAAGCATTTCTAAAAAACCATAGTTTTGACAAATTAAATGGTTATGAAGGTCAATACACTCACCAATTTATTATAAACTCTTAAATGCTTATGATGAATTAAATGGTGAAGAAGGTTGATATTTTGAGATTCTCTTAAAAGTGTCAATTTCGCTCTCCAATTTATTATAAACTCTTGGTCAATTATGTTTGAATAATTGTCAAATAGGTTATAATTATTTAAATTTATATTGATGATGATAATAATAATTATTAACATCCACCAAGACCAAATTTGGTATATTGGACCTTCAAAATAAAAGGTAAGGAATTACTTAGTTTTCTTTAGAATTTGTTTTATGTGTTCAAAAAGCTTGAAGAGAAGCATTCCTAAACAACCATAGTTTTGATGAATTAAATGGTTATGAAGGTCAATATTGTAACAAATATTTTGAAATCGAGATCAAATGTGGGTGTATGTGGGACATTCTGAGAGAGTTATTTTCATCTTCAACTCTCTTAGTGTCACAAAGATGACAAATTCTTTTAACCAACAACATTTTAGGAATCGTCCAATGCCTCGTTTCACTATGGATCTTGTGAGAGTTTTTTCTTATTTTAGCGATGTTGATATTCTTCTTTACACTAGTTAAAATATAGAGACACTTTTGATGTTCTATATTGAGGTTAATCACCTCCTTATAGTGTCATAATTTTATCGTATCCTATAATTCTTTATCACAAAATAATTTATCCTTAAATTTAGGTCTAATAATATTTTTAATATTATTGATATCTACAAAGTGAACTCTTCCTTGATTTCCCAATGATTTAGCAAGACTTGACATCTTTATGCCAACCCCATTAAATTTGTAGGTGGTTCTGACTAGTGTTTGAGGGAATCATAAGAAGCCTCTTGGATTCCATGTTGCTTTTCTTTTTCTTTCACACTAGGTACCTAGTCATAGCCATGCTCTAAAAAGATAGGAATGAATTCTATGAGGAGGATAGGATAGGGTGTATTGCCTTTAATTTTAAGATTATAAGTTATAAAATAGTTCTAGGTTTTCTTGATCTTTCTCCACATTTATATATACATGTTGCAGCCCCAAACTTCACAACCATATAATATAATAGGAGTGACAAGAGTCTCTAAGAGGAATTTCYTTTTATCCCATAGCTAAAGTTCCACTGATTTACAATTGATTTCAAGACCAAAATTATCTTTCCACCCAACATTTATCCTTTTCTCTATGCTATAKTTCTAGTTAATATTGYGATGTAGATTGATTTTGATATATTTGTTGGAAGTCACTTACTCCAAGCTATTGTTGTCATACAAAAAATTGTCATAAGTGATCTTTTTGGATTAAATTATCATAACCTTTTCTTGTTAGTGTTAATAGTCATACCCATACTAGAGCATAAATCCTTGAGAATCTTTAGTTGCATGTCCAAATCATAGGGACACCTTACCATAAGTAAATATCATTAGCATAAATGAGGATGATGAATATTCCAACTAAATTCATGCTAACAGGCCCAATTACTTCCAAACAACCCTCTAATTTGTTGGTTTATATACAAAAAAGGGTAGGGGATAGGGGACAACCTTGATTAACACCAATATTGCAATCAATATCTTTCAACTAACCCTTGGTGTTTCTAAACTTGGAAATAATATTCTTGTAGAACTTTTTTTATAACTCAAATCAAAAAGAACTTTTATCTCTTCTAATATATTCCAAACATTAGTTATAGGCACTGTGTCAAAAACTTTTATAAAACTAACAAAGAAGCACAATAGATTGGTTTTATTATTATGACACTTTCACAATGTTTCTAAGTGTAACATGGTGGTCCACAATTGAATGATAGGTTCTAAATATGGCTTGGCCTTTAGCCCTTTTCCCTTGGATTTATGGCTATATGTTAATCTTCTTTTCTATAATAATTCCATATAGCTAAGCTACAAGAGGGCTAATCCTAAAGGTCCTATAATTACAGGGGTTGTTTAGATATTAACCACCATGTTAATGATATTTTTAAATTAATATTATGATTTCACTTTGCATATTTTTTAAATTGAAGCCCATATAATTGTTGTCAATTTTGACATGTAGTAAAAAATAATTTGTAGGGAATTATGTTGTATTTCCAATGATATTTTTTCCAAAACATATTAGTGACATTTAATGTGTCAAATTTGCATTTAATTGAATGCTTGTCCTTGCAAATTTCTTGAAAAGTTAACAAGTGATTTTTGTTTGTAGCACCTAATTGAGTGTTCAATGTATAATTTTAAAAGAAAAAAATATACAAGCATAGTATACATAGAATGATGTAGTGCATAGTCTTTTTTAAATACTTTTTGAAAAAACACATTTTTTATTTTTAAAAACTGATCGGCTAAGATGTGGTTAATAGGTGGGAGTTTTCCATCTCTAGTTCATGTTCGGTTCCCAGTTGGATCCGACCAAAAAAGAAGAAGTGTTCTTGTAAAAAAGAAAACAATAATAATAATATTATATGAAATAAAAAGATGAGAAAGTTATGCCATGTAATTTTCGTGATCTTGTAAAAGTCTCTGAAACACTTCCCCTTGTTTCCAACATGATACCAAAGATAAATGAAATTCCATAAATGCTCAAGACTCTATTAACACAAGACTCAAAACAGATACAATAATATAAACATTAAAAATTCAAAAGCTCAACATATTACTTCTTGAAATTTAACACTAACACTAAACTGAACACTGACAACATACAATGCCAAACCCATTTTACATAATTACCCAAATTTATATCAATACATTTGAATAAACAATATACTTGTACTATATAACTGAAAACATTCATTCTTCAATCCACCATATACTCCTTGAAAAGTGGGTCATTCTTCAATCCACCATATACTCCTTATACTCCTTGAAAAGTGGGTCATTCTTCAATCCGACATATAATGCTTGAAAACTTAAGATAAGTTATTATATAATTTCACATCATATCTAAATTTACTTACATGAAATAGGAAAAAGTAAATGTTGTTAATGTAATCCATCATATAATGCTTGAAAACTTAAGATAAGTTATTATATAATTTCACATCATATCTAAATTTACTTACATGAAAGAGGAAAAAGTAAATGTTGTTAATGTAAATAGTATAAATTTCTCTTTCATCGCACAGATTAAGATAAATTGACCAAGTAAAAATTAAAAGGCATTTGCAATGTAATCAACATTTACAATACTTGACTTGTAAATTAAATAATAATAATATTTAATGATTTTTTTTTTATTTCCATTGTAGGGTGTAGTACTATGTTATAGTTTTCAATCATATTCTAAACAAACATTTTATAAACACTAATATTTAGTATTTTTTATTGTTTGTTTAGGTGTAATTATGCTATAGTTATGATTGTTTTTAGATTTGAGTTTTATGAAGAGTTTGTAGTTGTTATCATGATAATTGTTAAAAAAAAATATTTTAATAGTAATTTAGATGGTAATTTTTTATATAAATATTACTTAATAAAGAATATTTTAATAATAATTTAAATGGTAATTTGAGATATATTTTTTTATATAAATATTACCACTTTCATTATATAGAAATCTCAACTTTTCAATTCATATAATGTACCACTAATAAAAGGTTTTATAACATACTAATAATTAATCTTCATTACAATTTACTTTTAATTATTATTTTATGGTTATGAATAACAAAATAAAATGAAAAGAAGAAACAATTAAGTATTATAAAAATTAAAAAAAAAAACTAACATAAATCTATATTACT
>JASDQU010324968.1:0-12920 GCA_032191745.1 Picea mariana
GTCATTATGAGCTAAAAATAGAAGTCAACAATGAATTAGGGTTTCAACAGTGATTTAGGGTTTTGGATGTCAACAGTGAATTAGGGTTTCAGCATGATTTAGGGTTTTGGAAATCTATAAAGGAAGGGTCAACAACCTAATTCATCATTGTGCAGATTATGAGTTGTCATTGAGGAGAGAGGCACATCTCAGGAGAGATAGTTCAATGGATTCCAGGAGAAAGACACTAGTTGGCTGATTTTGGTGTTGAGAGACACACCTTAGTCACCGGGAAGATCACACAATTATTCCATCATTCTTCAGCAGCAGTTACACTGTGCTCACATATTTCAGGTATTATCTTTAGTTGTTTATTTTTATTCCGGCTAAGATCCTTTTGTCTTTTGATCTAGGCGAGTGTTGTCATTTTATTCAACTGCATTTGGCCTTTGTAATCCATATAGATACCATAATATAAACTTTGCAGTCCTTTTTCGCATTTATTATTTGTATGACCATTTATATGTTGTAAACGATTGATCCTACACACACATTATCAGCGTTTCCTAGACTAGCCAAGTCAGGAACATTACAAAAGAGATGAGATGGTTGCGCTCATTCACAAGAAGATGATTACAATGAGGCTCTGAAGGCATTTTTACACTAAACAAGAATGTCAAAATCCCAAGATATCAAAAAAAATAACCCTAGGAGATGAAGTGCCAAAGGTCACGTGGGCCCCATTTGGGTAAGTTAGTACATCAACTTCTTGGGGTCGTAACTTTTGCATACGAAATCCATTTTAGGTGCAGGATATCCCGTTGGAAAGGTATCGTCGAGGAGATTTATTTTGGGTGCTCAATCACAAACTTTGGATATCCTTGAGAATCTCAATCCAGAAAAACCTTCATTTAGGCCCTCAAAATGGCCCCGAAAGTTAAAAACTGCTAAAACTAGTAAATTTCCAAAATTACTAGAAAAATGTTTTGAGCGAGTTGGAAAAGATCGGTGGCCACCGATATCCACCTAGATCAATACTCCCTCTTTCGGAAGAAATGGTCTCCATCATGTTGATTTCCCACATCATATGAGGAAATTTCTATTGAATTTGGCCTTGGGTGAGCCACTTGCCTTGGTGCAGGAGTTGCCCTGCTTTAACGACTCGATAAAGTTTGATCCTTTGTAGTCGAGTGCCCTTGATCTGTGTGTACACAATATGATCATTGGATGTTTTTTGCATGCATTCATGGTTGAGATATGTTGGTGTCAACTACTCTTCTATATTTTAGGTGTTCAATAATGGTGGGAAGTATGGCCGAAGGAGAACCACGTTGAAGACTGGGTGAAGGCCAAGGAAAGGGGGAATGTTGAGCTCAAAATAATTTTCACCCACAACCTTGGTGATTATGTACAGCCCATAATGGAGTGGATGAATATTCTGATGGGGCCATGTAAGGTGTTCTTTCTGCAAGTGAAACCAAACGTTTTCTCCCACCTTAAACTTATGTGGCACCCGATGTTGATCATGGCATTGTTTGTACTTGGTATTAGACTTCTGTAGAATACCTTGAACCTGTTGGCAGATGTGTTGGATCTGCTCAATGAACCAGGTGTCTTTGTCAGCTTTTGATGGAGCATGGGACGAGTTGGCCAAGGTGGTCACCAAGGGTAGTGCAACATCCATGGGGCCTAATGGTTGGAATCCCAACCCCACTTGAAAGGGTTTGTGGCCACTTGAGCTATGTAGGGCTCAGTTGTAGCTATGTTGGACATAGTGAAGACTCTCATCACATGTGCAGGGTTGTTTTGAATTCCACATGTGCAGGATATGTATGATTATATGATTAACAACCTCATTTTGGCCATCTATCTGGGGGTGGAAGGAAGTGGATTTGGTGAGCTTGGTATCTAGCAGTGATGAAAGTCTCGACCAGAATGTGTTGAGGAACCAACTGTCATGTTCTAAGGTAATGGTTTATGTTATCCCAAAATTTACCCATACTCGTTCAAAGAAGATCTTGGCAGTGGCTTATGATGTGATGTTTTCCTTGCAGGCGGCTAGAATCGCCACCTTGGAAAAGCGATCAACAACCACAAAACCACATTCATTTCCTCTCTTGGTGGATGGGAGGCCCAAAATTTAGTCCATTGAGATGGATTCCCATGGCCTGTCAAGAGTAGGAAGAGTGGTGTACAGACCCTATTTTTTAGTGGTCAGTTTGGCAATAGCATAGGAGGTGCAGGACCTGATATACTTGCCGATGTCCTATCGAAGTTCCGGCCACTAGAAATGTTTCTGCAACACTGCCACTGCTTCTTCAACTCTTAAGTGTCCTGCCACCCGACTGTAGTGAGCTTCCCAAATTAGCTTCATGTGCTTTCTTGATGGAACACAGAGATGAACCAGACGACACAAAAACCCGTCTTGAATATGGAAATTAACGACCACTGAGTTGGTGCCCAAAATTTGGTAGGTGGTGGAGAATTCAAGGTCTATCTCATAGAGGTGGAGCCATCCGGAGGTCTCATGGCCGCAAGAGTCTAGCATCGTGGTGAGTGTCATGACTGGAGGTTGGCTGAGGCAATCAACAACTCGGTTGGTACTTCCTTTTTTATACTTTTTGTTGAGGTGGAACTTCTATAAGCATGTGGACCACTTATGATGGTGGTCATTCTATAATTTTCCTTGGGTTTTCATGAACTGTACTGGCTTGTGATTAGTGTGGATGATTGTCTCCTTCCCAAGAATTTAATGTCTCCACTGGCGGTAGGATTGCATAATGGAGTACATTTATTTGTCATAAGTAGGGTACTTACAGACAACATCTGATAGTGTCTCACTATGATATGCCATGGGGTGGTCATGTTGAGTGAGAATGGTGCCCACAGCATAGTCTGAAGCATCTGTCTCGATCTCAAAGGGGCGTTGCAAGTCCGGTAATGAAAGTACCGGGGATGAGCACAAACGCTTCTTCAAGTCATCGAAGTCTTGTTGTTGGGACATTCCCCACACAAATTTTTCCTTACCACCACCTCTGGTTACTTGACTGAGGGCCCATGCAATATGAGAGAATCCCAACATGAACCTATGATAGAAATTGGCAAGGCCCAAGAAGCTGCAAATTTTAGTGAGTGTGGTTGCGGCTAGCCAGTCATGGATGACCTGGATCTTGGCTGGATCCACATGCACACCATGTTGATCAATGATGTAGCCTAAGTAATGGACCCTGTCCATGCCAAAGGATCATTTTTCCAAGTTTGCATATAGTTTGTGTTGTCGCGGGGTGTGGAAAATATGTTGAATATGCTGCAAGTGTTTTGCCCAAGTCTTGTTGCAGATGAGGAAGTCATCCAGATACACCACTACAAAAGTATTGGTTAAAGGTCATACGAGATAGTCCATCATCAAAGTAAAAGTTGTGGGATCATTTGTCAAACCAAAGGGCATGACCAACAATTCAAAAAGACCTTATTTTGACTTGAAGGCAATCTTCCATACATTTGTCTATTCTATTGGGACCTGGTGGTATCTAGACTTCATATCAATCTTACTAAAGTATTTGGCCCCATGAGTGGATCAAGGAGGTTGTCGATTTAGGGAATTGGGTATCAGTTTCGGACTGTGATTTTATTCAGGGCCTGGTAATCAATGCAGAGTCACCAGGTCCCATCTTTCTTCTGCACTAGCACGATTGGGCTCCCACAAGGTGATGAGATGGAACGTATGTGACCCTTTTGGAGAAATTACTCGATCTGCCTTGTGATCTCCTCATTTTCTAATAGAGAGCGGTGGTAGACTATCCCATTGGGTAGCGGTGCACCTGGGGTCAGATCGATGGGATGCTTGACCTGGCAGTCCAAAGGTACCCCTATAGGAGAGGAGAATATATCTAATTATTCTTCCACGACCTTATCCACTTGCTTTTGTTGTGTGGAGAGATCGGTCATGGAGACCCTGGATGTGGTTGTGATATTTCTCTCACTCTAAGAGTGAATCACGAAGAAGACAAATTTCCCGGTCTGAGAGATGACCTTTCTGCATTGCTTAGCAGAGATCAAGGAAATAGCACTATGAGGGACTGCCTTGGGTATCCTGTACAATTTCATGTTCAAAGTAATAATAACACTCGAGGCCTAGACTCATATACAACATGATGTTTCCATAAATAAGGTTGGCCCAAAATAAAATTACAAAATTCGAGAGGAGAAACATCACACAATACCTCGTCTTTGAAGGGCTTGATGTCGTACGATAGTCGGCACTATTGGCTAACGCGAAGATCGCTTCCTTGGCGGATCCATCCAATGGTGTAGGGTTGTGGGTGTGGCATTATCGGCAGATCCAACCACTTAACAACCTATGCTGAGATGAGGTTCTTATGGCTACTGATATCAATGATGAAGTGCAGTGAGGTGCCTTTTATCCACATCTATGAATGGAAGAGGCACTCGCCTTCTTCTAGCTCATCTGGTTCACCAAGCTGGAGCTTGGTGGTAGAAGCGATGGCACTGGGTTCCACATCAATGATCTATCCTCGCCTTTCTGGTTATGACTCAGATTCATAACTTGCATCTGATTCAGAGGCTTTCAAATCGGCCAACAGCGACTACTTTGAGCAGTAGTCAATAGTGTTATGCCAAGGGCTCTTATGGAAGTCGCACCACTTCCTGGTATCTTTCTTTGTCTTTCTGGTGTCCTTCTTTTCTTGTGTCTTGGACTAGTTGTTCTGATACTGTCCATATTTTCTCTATCCTTTTTTCAATGGGTTGGGGCCGCCCCTTCTGGATTTTGTTGTGAGGGGTTCCCAGGCCCAAATTTCCATGTCTTTTGTTTGAGCTTCTACTCAATTTTGATGGCATATTGGTAGGCTGCACCCAAGGATGAGATGTCTAGAAATTCTATTTTAGTCTAGATGTATCTATGCAGAGCACCGTGATACTTAAGCACCATATGTCACTCTAAATATTTTACACCCATCTTGGTGCACAAGGTATGGAATATATTTGTGAACTATGGCACTGCTTAGTCTCTTTCTTGTAGCAGTGTGGTCCATTTGGTATAAAATTCGTCATAACGTCCAACAGGGTAGTATTGTTCCTTAATAGCATCCCTAAAGGATTCCCAGGTGGTTGTGACTGTAAATAATGAGGGTTCCTATGTTTCCTTTTGCTCACAAAAAAACTCCTGCCAATATTTGACATGGGGAACATCTTTGAGGAGTGAAAAAGTAATCTTTTCTCTATTCAAAAAGTTATGGACAGAAAAATACCCTTTTAGTAGATTCAACCACTTGTCTACAGCATCTACGTCTATCTGGACTTCAAATATAGGAATATTGAAGTTGATTTCTACCTTGAAGGGGGCAGCACCTCCGCTCGAGGAAGATGCATCCGCTCGAGGAAATAATGGACCTTGTTGACAGGGCTAGCCGCATGATGACAAATTTCCCAGTCTGAGAGATGAAATTCCTTCATTGCTTGGCATAGATCAAGGAAATAGCACTAGGAGGAATTGTCTCGAGTATCCTGTACAATTTATTTTTCAAAGTAATAATAACACTACGAGGCCTGGACACATATACAACATGATGTTTCCATAAATAAGGTTGTCCCAAAAGAACATTACAAACTTCAAGAGGAGCAACATCACACAATACCTCCCCTTTGAAGGGCTTGATGTTGTACGACATTCAACATTGTTGGTTGACGCGGAGATCACTTCCTTAGAAGAGCCATCCAATGGTGTAGGGTTGTGGGTGTAGCGTTATCGACAGGGCCAGCCGCTTGACGACCTCTGCTGAGATGAGGTTCTTCTGGCTACTGCTATCAATGATGAAGTGTAGTGGGGTGCCTTTTACCCACATCTGTGAATGGAAGAGGTGCTCGCCTTCTTCTGGCTTGTCTGGTTCACCAAGATGGAGCTTGGTGGTAGCAACGGTGGCATTGGGTTCCACATCAATGATTTGTCTTCCCCTTTCTAGTTCTGACCCAGATTCAGAACTCACATCTAATTCATAGGCTTTCAAATCAACCACGAGCAACTTCTTTGAGGAGCAGTCAGCAATGTTATGACAAGGGATCTTATAAAAGTCGCACCACTTCCCTGTATCTTTCTTTGTCTTTTCGGTGTCCTTCTTTGCTTGCATCTTGTACTAGTTTTTCTGATATTACCCATCTTTTCTCTATCCTTTTTCAGTGGGTTGGGGCCGCCCCTTCCTAGCTTTTGCTGTGAGGGGTTCCCAGACCCAAATTTTTGCATCTTTTGTTTGAGCTTCTACTCGATTTTGATGGCATATCGGTAGGTCGCTCCCAAGGATGAGATGTCCAGAAATTCCATTTCATTATGGATGTATCTATGCAGAGCATTGTGATACTTGAGCACCAGATGTCAATCTGAATCTTTTATACCCATCTTGGTGTGCAAGGTATGGAATATATTTGTGAACTCTGGCACTACTTAGTCTCTTTCTCACAGCAGTGTGGTCCATTTCATATACAAGTCGTCATAACTTCCAACAGGGTAGTATTTTTCCTTAATAGCATCCCTAAAGGATTCTTAGGTGGTTACGACTGTAAATAATGAGGGCTCCTCTATTTCCTTTTGCTCAAATAATGTTTGCCACAAATATTTGACATGGGGAATGGCTTTGAGGAGTGAAAAAGTAATATTTTCTCTATTCAAAAAGTTATGGACAGAAAAATACCCTTCTAGTAGATTCAACCACTTGTCTACAGCATCTGTGTCTATCTGGCCTTTAAATATAGGAATATTGAAGTTGATTTCTACCTTGAAGGGGGCGGCACTTCCGCTCGAGGAAGATGCGTCCACTCAAGGAATTAATGGACCCTGTCGGTAGGGCTAGCCACATGACGACAAATTTCTCAGTCTGAGAGATGACCTTCCTACATTGCTTAGCAGAGATCAAGGAAATAGCACTAGGAGGGACTTCCTCGAGTATTCTGTACAATTTCCTTTTCAAAGTAATAATAACACTATGAGGCATAGACTCATATACAACATGACATTTCCATAAATCAGGTTGGCCCAAAAGAACATTACAAACTTTGAGAGGACAAACATCACACAATACCTCATCTTTGAAGGGCTTCATGTTGTATGACAGTCAACAATATTGGCTGACGTGGAGATCACTTCCTTGGCGGAGCCATCCAATGGTGTAGGGTTGTGGGTGCGGCATTGTCAACAGGGCCAACTGCTTGACAATCTCTGCTGAGATGAGGTTCTTCTGGATATCGCTATCAACGATGAAGTGCATCGAGGTGCCTTTTACCCACATCTATGAATGGAAGAGGTTCTCACCTTCTTTTGGCTCGTCTGGTTCACTAGGATAGAGCTTGGTGGTAAAAATGGTGGCACTGGGTTCTGCGTCAATGATCTATCCTCCCCTTTTTGGTTTTGAATCAGAGTCATAACCTGCATTTGATTAAGAGGCTTTTAATTCGGCCACCAGTGACCTCTTTGAGCAGCAGTCAATAGTTTTATGCTAAGAGCTCTTATGGAAGTCGCACCACTTCCTAGTATCCTTCTTTGTCTTTCTGGTGTCCTTCTTTGCTTGTGGCTTGGATTGGTTGTTCTGATACTGTCCATATTTTCTCTGTCCTTTGTTCAGTGTATTGGGGCCACCCTTTCCTGGCTTTTTCTATGAGGGGTTTCCAGGCCCAAATTTCCACGTCTTTTGTTTGAGCTTCTACTCGATTTTGATGGCATATCGGTAGGTCGCGCCCAAGGATGATATGTCTAGAAATTCAATTTTTGTATGGATGTATCTATGTAGAGAACCGCGATACTTGAGCACTAGATGTCTCTCTGAATCTTTGATACCCATCTTGGTGCACAAGGTATGGAATATATTTGTGAACTCTGGCACTGCTTAGTATCTTTCTTGTTGCAGTGTAGTCCATTTGGTATACAAGTCGTCATAACTTCCAACAAGTTAGTATTGTTCCTTAATAGCATCCCTAAAGGATTCCCAAGTGGTGGCGACTATAAATAATGAGGGTTCCTCTATTTCCTTTTGCTCACAGAATTTTTCCCACGAATCTTTGACATGGGGAACGACTTTGAGGAGTGCAAAAGTACTATTTCTCTATTCGAAAAGTTATGGATATAAAAATACCCTTCTAGTATATTTAACCACTTTTCTACAGCATTTTCTTCTCTATGACCTTCAAATATAGGAATATTGAAGTTGATTTTTACCTTGAAGGGGGCATCGCCCGTTGGTAGCCGTCGAAGGATTTGCGCGAAACTATCCATCATCTCATTCCTCTGTTGCGTGAGGGCTTCCTCAAGAAACATTTTGAAAGGATATCATGTCTCATCATCCTTATTTTATCCTTCCATGAGAGGTCAATTGGGCGTGCGAGAGATTTTTTCCTCAAGAGAAACAAGCTCGAGACCCAATTCTTTGTACCCTGACCTCGTTGAGAACATGCATTAAGACGACAAGGAGCAGACCACTCTAATACCATTGATCCAGATTTTCTGAATAGAATGAAATGAATACAGATTATTAAAAGATGTTTAACATAGAATAACAGAGATACAGTAAAACTGGTTTTCTATTCAATAAGTAAATAAGCTGAAAATGTAAAATGCAGCGGAAAACAAGCTTGCTGGAATGGTGGCAGCTTATCTCTGAGACGAGATGTGACGGTTGCGCTCATTCGCAAGAAGATGGTTAAAATGAGGCTCTGAAGGACTTTTTACACTAAACAAGAATTTCAAAATCCCTATACATTTAAAAACCTAACCCTAGGAGATGAAGCGCCAAAAGTCATGTGGGCCCCGTTTGGGTAAGTTAGTACGTCAACTTTGCAAGGTCGTAACGTTTGCATATGATCTCTGTTTTATGCGCACAATAGACCGTTGGAAAGGTATTGTCGAGGATATTAATTTTGAGGGATCAATTAGAGCCTAATACTATCATTTAGAGTCTTGATCCGGAAAAACCTCCATTTAGGCCCTCAAAATGGCCCTGAAAGTTAAAAACTGCTAAAAATAGTAAATTGTCAAAATTGTCAGAAAAATGTTTTGAGCGAGTTAGAAAAGGTGGGTGGCCACCAATATCCCCCTGGATCACCATGTTCTACCTAGATTCTAAAATTCCTTTCTCTGCAACAGAAAAACAGATAGAGACAAGTTGTTTCACAGTAAATGGTCGTGGGGGCTATCAGGGTTGGGTCTTAAGCCCTGGATAGTAGAATTTGATCAAGAATGCAAACCTGTATCCTAAATTAATATTTGGTCCATAATTCCAGGCCTTCCCCTATCCTTCTGGACTAGAGCATATCTACAAGTAATGTGGGATAAGTTAGGGTCTTTTGTGGGTTAAGAACCCAACTGGGCCTCCAATAAAGATAGGCTTTGGGCATGGATTCAAGTGGAGGTGAATATTAGATATGGACTGATTGGGAACCTAAACCTTTTCCTAGGTGAAATTACCTAGCACAAAAAGGTATATTATTGGTGAATTCCCTTCATATTCCATGCATGCCATGAAATAGGACACTTGCGAGTAGACTGCAAGTAATTTCTTCCTAAAAATTTCCATGTAAAGAAAATGTGGGTGTGAAAATATAACTGCAACAGATTAGAGAAGGTCAAGGTGGTCTTGATAGGAGGTTCTAAGGAATTTTTCTTGGAGCTGGGGATAGTCAAATCTTCCATATCTGGCATGGGATATCTTGTCCTCCAGGACGCCCAAACAAGTATGTTCTCAGAGGCCCCCATTTATCTTTCCTCTCCTTCACTCGAGAATTTTCCTCCTAAGAATCCCACTAGTTCTGAGGGACCGGTCCACTCACCCTTGGTCTTTCTTTGAAATCCTCCTTCCCCTCAGACCATTCTTACGATTCCCAATTCGTCCCCTTCCTCCTCCCCTCCTCATGTTGTTATGTTGGTCCCCCTTCCTCAACCCTCTCTCCACTCTGCTCTAGTAGAACCTTCTTCCCCCGCTATCTCTAGACCTTTAGTTCTACCTCCCTCCCCTAGCCCTAAACCTTCCCTTGAACCTTGTCATGTTCTTCCCACCCCCTCCTCCCTTAGTGTTTTTCCTCCCCCTCCCCCCCCTCCTTCCTCAAAAGGCTACGCCTTGAAGTCTAAAGTCAAACTTAAGGAAGTTTCCCCATCCAAAGGAGGTTTACCCTTAGATGTCCCTCAAAGGTCTATCATTGGAATAAATTCTCATATTTCAGAATCTAAAGAACCGACAAGAGATGAAATCAGAAAAGGCCCATAGGCCACCATCACAAGGGCCCTTAGAGCAGGGAAATCCCTCCCCCCTCTGAAAAAATGATATGTCTCTCCTACAATGCAAGAGGGATTAACCCTCAAAAGGTTGCTCTTAAGCCTTAATCTCGATGTTATTTTATTATAGGAGACGATGTGTAGAGGGGAAGTAGAAATAAAGGCTATCACACCCTGGTTAAAATATTGGGCCTTTAGCTCGATTGACGTTGAAGGTTAGTCTGCAGGTTGGGTGACAAGTTAGAGTACGTATTTTAAATCCCTTTCTTCGTCATATTCAATATCCACCATGTATGTGAACCTAACATGTAAATATGATGACTACGCTTTCTCTATCATAAATATCCATGGTCCTTACACTAATAGAATTCCCTTTTCGGAAAACCTAAAAAGTGAAGGATTTTTTAATTCCCCGTTAACGATCATTGGAGGAGATATGAATTTCACTCTCTCGATAAGAGAGGTTTGGGGAACTCGTCCAAAATATGATCGAAAATGTAGTTTTTTTCTATCCTTTCTCGAATCTGTAAATATAATGGACATGGAACCTGTAAAGCTCACTCTAACTTGGAGAAATTTTTGAAAAGGGAGAGATGAAGTCGTGAATGACTCGATAGATTCCTGGTAACATAATTTTTTTGGATAAGGGACTAAGATTCATTTCAAAAGTAGAATAAGGAGGGAGCTCAGATCATCACCCCATCTCTCTGTGATGGAGCCCTAGCCTTGTTTCCCCCTTCCCCCACGCATCGTTAAAAATCAATAAAGTTTTGTTCAACGACCTTGATTTTCAAAACTTAGTCTCCTCATCTTGGAGGAATCTACAAGCTGATAACAATGAGCCCCTAATGATTCAATTTCAGAAAAATATGAAGAACACCAAAGCAAATATAAAGAATTGGATTCCAATATAGAAAGCCAAAAAAAAAGGAGATCTCTAAGATCGAAAATGATATTTCTAGACTTGGCACCAGACTGGATAAGGAACCCCATAGCCCAAATATATTGGAAGAATTAAGGGAATTGGAGAAAAAAAGAAACAAGTGGCTAAAACATGAAGAAGAGGAATCGAGACTTAAAATTCGAGCCCTTTGGATAAAAGTTGGGGACAACAACACTAAATTCTTCCATAACTTTTCCAACCAAAGAAAGAACCAAAACACTATTTGGGAGCTCAAGACTGAAGAAGGAATATGATTCAACTCCTTTATGGAAAAATAGAGGCGAGGGCCTATCACTTTGAATCCCTCTTCTTGTCTCCAAAAGGCTGCCCCATTGATCCAAGTGGATATTGGTGGCCACTCACCTATTCCGATTGGCTCCTCTTGTTCATTTTTAGTTCAACATGTTCTTATGTACTTCTTTGTAATTGTGGGTTCTACACTTATAGGGATATATGAATCCGTACACATCTTCTAGGTGGATAGTGGTGGCCTCTCACCTAATCCAACTTGCTTATTTTGTATGTTTTCATGTTAGCACATCTTGTTGTACTTCCAAAGCCATTTTGGAGCCCTAAACTGTGTTTTTTTGTCTCTCCATAGTCAAACTGTAGACAAAGTTTGAGTTTGACGGTGTAATATGTATTTCTATGAAATACCTTTCCAACGGGCTATCACGCACGTAAAACGGAGGTCGTATGCAAAAGTTGTGACCCTAGGAAGTTGAGGTACCAACTTACCCATAGGGGCCCACATGACTTTTAGTGTTTCACCTCCTAGGGTTAGGTTTTCGGATGTCTATGGTTTTGGAATTCATGAGTATTATCAAAAAGGCCTTTGGAGCCTCATTGTAATCATTATTCTCAAATGGATGTGTGTAGCAGCCACATCTCTTCTCAAAGATAGCTACCTCAATTCGAGCAAGTGTTTCAGTTTTGCAGTTTTACAGTTTCAGCCTATTTCATTTATTCAATAAAATATATTGTTCACTGGATATTTGTATTGTTCTTCATATCTCTGTGTTTATTGTATTCAGTATGTTAATCAATTCGTTCTGGTCCTAAATCTGGATCACCCATCCAAGAAATCCTTCAGGTAGTGGAAAAATTCCATCCTTTATTCTCTGAGGAAATGAGTCTTTCCCTTCTAAAAGAATTTTTAGCCGATGAGGTAAAAGCAACCCTTTTCTCAATGCAAAGTGGTAACATTCCGGGCCCGGATGGATTCCCAATGGATTTTTTAAAATTCTTCTATAACCTCTTAATGGAATATTTACTCCTCATGATCAAAGAGTCTCAATATTCTGGATGAATTTTTGGCCCACTTAGCACAACCGTCTTGCGCCTTATCCTGAAAAAGAAGAACGTCGAAATGCTCGAGGACTATCGCCCAATCTCCTATTGCAATGTGACTTACAAAATGATTACAAAAATTATTACATGCAGATTAAGAACTATCCTTAGTAAGGTAATAAGTGATGAATAATTTGGGGTTCTACAAAATAGGCAGATTCATGATGCAGTGGCTTTAGCACAAGAGTCCATACATTCAGTTAAAAAAAAGAAACTTAAAGTTTCCTTCTTTAACATGGACCTGTCAAAAGCTTATGATCACGTAAATTGGACCTTCCTTCGGCTAGTCCTATCCAATTGGGCATGAACCTCAAAGTGGTAAAGTGGATAATGGGTGTCCTCAATAGTGCCTCTTTCACAATCTTGATGAACAGTGCT
>JASDQU010324971.1:0-12932 GCA_032191745.1 Picea mariana
AGTGGCCAAAAGTGACCTACCTAGCTGTCTCCACCACTCCAAGCATGGCTCTCAGTTCTGAAAATTTATTTTCAGTGAAGGACTTGGTGAAGATGTCTACAACATTTTTTTCTATGGGAAAGTACTGCAGTGAAATGACTCTGTCATGGATCATCTCATGAATGTAATGCATGTGAATCTCAATGTGCTTGGTCCTCTGCCTCTAAACTGGATCAATCGATATCTCAATGGACCCTTGAACCAAAGATGAAAACATAACCAGAGGTGGACTTGTAGTCTGTACCATCACTAGTCCAATCAGAATCTGTGTACCCAATCAGTGAAAGCGGGCAATCTGCAGCATAAAAGATACCAAAACTGGGAGTACCTTTCACATATATAAGGATTCTCTTTGCATCTTTCCAATGATATCATGAGGCTCCTGCATATATCTGGAACAAAATCCTACTACAAAATAGATATGAGGTTGGGTGTGAGTGAGATACAACAAACTCCCAACCAATTGTCGATACAGTGTACTATCCACCAAAGGTGTAGTACCCGCATCCTCAAATCTGACCCCCAAAAGAAAGGGAGATGTTGCTAGATTTCATTCTGTCATATGAAAGCAGACAAGTAGATATGATGCATACTTAGATTGTGCCATCTTGATCCCTGAAGTAGAATGAGAAACTTCAAGACCAAGAAAGTAGTGCAACAGTCCCAAATCTGTCATGGAAAATCGATCGTGTAATGTTGATTTTGTCGAATCAATAGTTGAAGTAAGGTTCCCTGTCATCAGTAAGTCATCTACATAAATTACTATCAGAAAAATGGAATCATCATGTTTTATAAATTAAACATTCGGATCAGATTTTCATCGAATGAATCCAAAGGAAAGAAGGAAAGAATCCATCTTTGCATACTAGGCTCTAGGAGCTTGTTTTAGGCCATACAAAGATTTCTTTAATCTGCAAATGAGGGAAGAGTTATGAATGTATCCCTGTGGCTTCTCCATATATATATCCTCCTTGATATATCCATGAAGAAATTCACTCTTCACATCCATGTGATGAACTTCCCATCTGCAAGAAGCAACAATGGCCAAAACTAGTCGAATGGAGTCCATTTTTGCAACAGGTGCAAATGTCTCTATGTATTCTATGCCATGTACCTGTGATTATCATTTTGCGACAACTTGAGATTTGTACTTTCTGATATCACCATCTACAGAAATCTTTGTTCGATATATTCATCGGCATCGAAAAATCTTTCTTCCTTTCGGAAGTGGAACCAAGTCCCATGTGTTGTTGTCCATAAGAGCAGAGTACTCTTCATCCATGGTAGCCTCCCAAAGTAGGTTTCCAGCAGCCTCAGAGTGTGAATGTGGATTTCAACCAAGTGTCATATAGCAATGTATTGGAAGAAATGGTTTTTTGGCAGCCTGGGCTTGAGGAGCCCCAAAAAACTGTGATCTAGTCCTTCTTGTATCCGCAGGATCACCGACTAGTTCACCCACATCTTGCAGGGTTTTCTCTGCCAAAGTTGGAAACTGAGTTGGAGAAGCCATGAATTGCTCCTCATCCTTTGTATCAGACCCAAAAGGATGATCTGATGGCTGCTCTGAAGTGCTGGAAGAATTTTCTGACTCCTCCTTATCAGTGACAACAAGCGGTTCCTTGGCAGGGTCTTCTGAAAAATCATGCAGTGATTCTTCTTCAAACTTCACACTTTGAGCTGGAATGAACTTTTTAGTGTGAGAGTCCAGAAATATATATCCTTTGANCTGAAGTAAGGTTCCCTGTCATCAGTAAGTCATCTACATAAATTACTATCAGAAAAATGGAATCATCATGTTTTATAAATTAAAAATTCGGATCAGATTTTCATCGAATGAATCCAAAGGAAAGAAGGAAAGAATCCATCTTTGCATACTAGGCTCTAGGAGCCTGTTTTAGGCCATACAAAGATTTCTTTAATCTGCAAATGAGGGAAGAGTTATGAATGTATCCCTGTGGCTTCTCCATATATATATCCTCCTTGATATATCCATGAAGAAATGCACTCTTCACATCCATGTGATGAACTTCCCATCTGCAAGAAGCAACAATGGCCAAAACTAGTCGAATGGAGTCCATTTTTGCAACAGGTGCAAATGTCTCTATGTATTCTATGCCATGTACCTGTGATTATCATTTTGCGACAACTTGATATTTGTACTTTCTGATATCACCATCTACAGCAATCTTTTTTCGATATATTCATCGGCATCGAACAAGCTTTCTTCCTTTCGGAAGTGGAACCAAGTCCCATGTGTTGTTGTCCATAAGAGCAGAGTACTCTTCATCCATGGTAGCCTCCCAAAGTAGGTTTCCAGCAGCCTCAGAGTGTGAATGTGGATTTCAACCAAGTTTCATATAGCAATGTATTGGAAGAAATTGTTTTTTGGCAGCTTGGGCTTGAGGAGCCCCAAAAAACTGTGATCTAGTCCTTCTTGTATCCGCAGGATCACCGACTAGTTCACCCACATCTTGCATGGTTTTCTCTGCCAAAGTTGGAAACTGAGTTGGAGAAGCCATGAATTTCTCCTCATACTTTGTATCAGACCCAAAAGGATGATCTGATGGCTGCTCTGAAGTGCTGGAAGAATTTTCTGACTCCTCCTTATCAGTGACAACAAGCGGTTCCTTGGCAGGGTCTTCTGAAAAATCATGCAGTGATTCTTCTTCAAACTTCACACTTTGAGATGGACTGAACTTTTTAGTGTGAGAGTCCAGAAATATATATCCTTTGAAACCTTCAGGATATCCAAAAAATATGAATTCAACACTTTGAGGATCCTAAGCCTTCCTCTTATCTGTCGGAATGTGAGCCCATGCTCATGAACCAAAACTGCGAAAGTGCGACACTTTCGGTTTCTTACCAGTCCAATATTCAAAAGGAGTGGTGCTTTTGAGTGATTTGTGAGTAAATTGATTCTGAATGTATTCTACACAATTAATATCTTCATCCCATATCTTGGGAGCTAATGATTTCGACTATAGCATACAATTGGCCATCTCTTTTAAGGACCGTTTTTTCCTCTCCGCAACACCGTTCTGCTGTGGTGTATATGGCACTATGTGTTGTAGTTGTATACCTGCATCAATACAAAGTTGTTGCACATATTTGTTGACATACTCCCCCCCATTATCAATACAGAGTATCTTAATATTACACCCAGACTCATTCTCAACAAGTGCTTTAAATTCTATAAGGCATTCAAATACTTCCGATTTTAATTTCAAAAAAAATACCCAAGTAAAGCGAGAGAAATCATCTATGAAGGTGATTACATATCAAGACTTACTGATTGAAGGCTATGGGAATGGGCCCATGATGTCACTTTGAATCATCCCAAGAGGTGAAGAAGCTCTATGTGCCTTCCCTTTTTCAAACTTTTTCTCTAGATGCTTGCCAAGAATGCATCCTTGACATACACCGCTTGTGAATTTAATAGTTGGCAATCCCTCTACCATGTTTTCCTTGCTGAGTTGATGAAAGTACTTATAGTTTATATGGAAAAATATTTCATTCCATAAACTGATGATATTATTATATTGTGACATAAATACAGTGCTAATATATTTAGGAACAAAGTGGGAGAAGAAATACAAACGAGAACCGTGATCTGCAATTCCATGTGCAAGCTATGAGCCTGTGGAAATGTCGGTAATCACTGTGGAGTCCGAAGTGAACTCCACCTTCCTTCCAGAGCCACAATGAGTGATCTGATATATCGAGAGAATATTTGTAGACAGTGAGGGAACATGAAACACATTTTTGAAGCAGCCCCCTTCAAGATCAACAATTCCTTCTCTGCACACCTTTGCGAGTGTGGCATATCCCAAGTAAATTGGGGATCTGGTGCTTTCTTCGATGGAGGAAAATCCATAGTTTGATGAAGCCATATGGTTCGATTCACATGAATCAAGGATCCAATATGATGGAGTGTATGTGAAAGCCACTAAATCATGACCATATCGTGCTCTCCCTCCCGTTTTGTTATCATCTTTCTTCTTTGCATTTTCGGGCACCATGAGATTGTGCTGTTGCAATTGCTTAGCCATCTCATCGATAGTCTTCCTCATGCAATTTTCTTTGAAATGAAAAACTTTAGAAAAGTAGCTGCAAAGTTTTCTTTCCTTCTTCTTCTTACCCTTAGTCTCAAAAGAGTTCTCTGAAGATTGTGAGGATCTCTCCTTCTTTGATTTAGGAAATTTACCCTTTCCTTTTTTCTTGTCTTTTCCACTGCTCTTTGGAGCATCAGTAGCTGTAAGTGCTTGTTTCTTGGAATGCTTGATGGCACCCATTTGGACTAAATTATCTTTCTCTTGAGTCAATGCTACAATGAAATCATTCAATGGAGGCATTTTCCATGTTTCCTGAGTCAATTTAGATGCTTGAAAAGACGATACAAATACGGAATATTCAGGGCCTAATTTCGAGAGAATTGAAAGGATGAGTTGATCTTCCTCTTTCTCGAATCCACATGCATTAAGTTCAACGAGAAGGGATTTGAAATTGGTGAAGAATCATTGCGGGTTGCTGAAATAAATTGGACTTAGGGATATGATTTCATTCTCCAGTTGATGCACTCTCATTGCATCCTGCTTGCCGAATAGTCCTTCCAATGTGGTCCAGACCACATCGGGAGTAGTGGCTCTAGTGACATGAAAGAGGAGATCTCTGGAAATTGATAGGCATATCATCCCAATTGCTTCATMTAATTTATTGAAATACTTGATCTTCTCCACAGCAGCATTTGGYTCRTTCTTCGTTCCCATTGTTACCCTRTAAAGCCCTTTGCTTCGAAGGAGCAGAGAGATCTTTGTCTTCCATTCGAAGTAATTGAAAGGATTTAGAACGAGTTTTGTGGGATGAGAGAGACGATCCATTGCTTATTTTTGTGCCTCCTGATGATCTATACCTAAAAATAAAAATGTGTACAATCCACTAGATTCWATCTAGCTCTGATACCATGTAGAACTCCTGCAGAAAACCCGATAGATCTAGAATTCTAGTTAAATTGAACACATACAATTTGTTGATATTCAAGAGATGAGAGAAAAAAAWTTCTCCATAAATCAGAGAATTATMTYMATAAAAAAYGAATATAAATGATAAACCAGCCTCAAAAGGAAGAGAGGAGGTGAATATATAGAATTTCCAACATAGAAATTCTAGTYAAAAAAGATAGAAAAAGATAAATTAGGTGTCATAGGCTAAGGGAGACCACATAGTTCGACCTATACCACTAAAGACACATGTCACACACTCATTAATKCCCACAAGAGTCAAGTGGTGCACATTATCTCACTTAATCTCACTTAACTGACAACAAAAGCAGTTCCAACTCACTTAATTGACCTGAAATAACAGTTACTAATAATAGTAAGGGAAAAAATCATTAATTAAGGAATAAATATCTCACTCAAAGAGGAGTTKCACATTCCCCAATAATGGATGAGTTTTTTCATAGGGGATTTGGAATAAATCAAGAATAAATCAAAAAAATCAAGAACCGGGAGTTGAGTCTTGATCTAAAAATAGCAGTTTTCCCTAAAATCTAGGGATGAGGTGCCCTTCTTCTCTATGTGGCCAAATTAGGTGAAATAAAGTGTGATGGAATGTATTAACCAAGATCTAGGAGTCTAAGCTAAGTATAAAATAATGTAATTTAGGGTTATGCTCCAACACAACCTGTATATCTGTCAAAGTTTGTTTCATCCAAAGAACCTGTGTACAACATGTTGTTGCTGCAATATACTCTGGATCGGTTGTATATAGAGATATTGATGATTTTTTCTTGCTTAGCCATAATACCAAACACTCACCTAAGTAGAACATTTCTCCACTGCTGCTTCGTCGGTCATCAATACAACCTACCCAATCTGCATCTGTGTAGGCAATAAGTGATAGATCTTTTCCTTTTGGATACCATAATCCAAACTCTTCTGTTCCTTTGAGATATCTGAAAACCCTCTTTACTGCTAATACATGTGATTCCTTTGGTGTTTCTTGAAATCGTACCACCTGTCCAAATGCTTGCATTACATCTGGTCTGGATGTTGTCACATATAGTAGGCTGCCAATCATTGACATGTATTACCTCTGATCTGTAGACTTTGAATCATCATCTTTGCTCAACTTACAACTGGTTTGCATGGGAGTGATAACTGGTTTGCAATCTTCCATTATGAACCTCTTTAGCATTTCTCTGATATACTTGGTTTGAGAAATAAAAATTCCTTGGTTTCTTTGACGTATCTGAAGTCCCATAAAGAAGGATAGCTCTCCAAGTAATGACATTTCAAATTCATTTTGCATGTCTTTTGCAAATTTATGGCTTAACCTATCATCATCACTAATAAAAATAATATCATAAACATAAACTTCAATGAATAAAATATTACCTTGACATACCTTGATGTAGAGGTTGTTGTCTGCACTTCCTTTTCTGAACTCTGCCTGCTGCAGATACTTATTTAGTCTGGAGTACCATGCTCTAGGAGCCTGTTTTAGACCATACAAGGTCTTCTTTAATTTACATACATAGTCTTTGTTCTCTAACAACTGAAATCCTTCTGGTTGTTCAATGTAGACTTCGTCTTCAAGTTTCCCATTCAGAAAAGCTAATTTTACATCCATATGATATACTTTAACATTTTTGGTGCATGCATAAGCTAAAAGTAAACGGATTGCTTCCATTCCGGAAATTGGGGCAAATGTCTCTTCAAAGTCAATTCCTTCAATCTGTGCATATCCTTTACATATCAATCTAGCTTTGTTTCTTGTAACCTGTCCATCTTCATTCAATTTATTCCTGAAAACCCATTTTGTGCCTATCACATTCTTATTCTTTGGTCTTGGAACCGATTCCCAAGTGTCATTTTTCTCTATTTGATCCAATTCTTCATCCATGGTCTTATTCAAAAATTCATCCTTGTTGGCTTCTTCAAAACAGTTTAGTTCAATTGTAGATAAGAGTGCTAGGTGTGTTTGTTCTGGTGAATGGATTTTTCTTCTAGTCTCAACTCTTGCATCTTTGTTTCCAATAATCTGATCTGAAAGATGATTCTTCTGTACTCGTTTGCTAGGTGTCTTTGGAGATACTTTTTGAACTTTCTCTTCTACTTCTGTCGGATTCTCTTCATCTTCATCCTCCTCTTCTACTTATTTTTCATCTTCTTCTTCGAAAAGTTGTTGCATTGATTTTTTTTATTCTTCCTTTGATTCTGATCTTCCTGTTTCATCAATTGTTACGTTGATGCTNGCTTCTTCAAAACAGTTTAGTTCAATTGTAGATAAGAGTGCTAGGTGTGTTTGTTCTGGTGAATGGATTTTTCTTCTAGTCTCAACTCCTGCATCTTTGTTTCCAATAATCTGATCTGAAAGATGATTCTTCTGTACTCGTTTGCTAGGTGTCTTTGGAGATACTTTTTGAACTTGCTCTTCTACTTCTGTCGGATTCTCTTCATCTTCATCCTCCTCTTCTACTTATTTTTCATCTTCTTCTTCGAAAAGTTGTTGCATTGATTTTTTTTATTCTTCCTTTGATTCTGATCTTCCTGTTTCATCAATTGTTACGTTGATGCTTTCCACAACTTTGTTCAATCTTAAATTGTAACACTTTTATGCTTTCCTTGTACTTGAGTAACCAACAAGCATTCCTTTGTCCACACGAGATTCAAACTTTCCCATTCTGCCATCTTCTCTTTTGATGAAGCATTTTCTTCCAAAAACTCTGAAGTGCTTCACATTTACTGGTCTTCCTTTCCATAGTTCGTAGGGAGTTTTATCAGTGTTGTTTATGAGGATTACTTTGTTTTGAATGTGAACTGTTGTATGCACTTGTTGTGTCCAAAATATATCTGTCAATTTGGAATCCATTAGCATTGTTCGAGCCATTTCTTGTACTATCATGTTCTTTCTTTCAACAACTCCATTCTGTTAAGGTGTCCTAGCAACGGAGAATTGTCTTTTTATTCCATGACTGCTACAGTAGTCCATAAATTCCTTTGAAGTGAACTCTCCTCCATTATTATATCTCAAACATTTGAGTCTTGAATCCATCTCATTTTCAACCATTTCCTTGTAGATATTGAAGTTTTCAAAAGCTTCTGACTTGTTCTTGAGAAAGCAAACTACAGTCATTCTTGTATAATCATCAACTAATAACATAAAGTATTTTTCACCTTTTAAATCCTTTGTTGTAGTTGGTCCAACTGGATCAGTGTGCATAATTTCCAGTGGTCTTGTTGTTGAATATTCCTTTGATTTGAACCTGGTCTTTGTTTTCTTCCCTTGTTGACAATTCTTGCATAAAGTGTTGGTTGGTTTCATGATCTGGGGCATTTCTCTTACTGCTTCTCTTTTGCTGACTTTTACAAAGTTATCAAAATGTATGTGACCCATTCTTCTATGCCATAGCCAAATTTTATCTTCCTTTCCTAGAAAACACTTTTCATTTCCAATTTCACTTAACACATATATGTTGTTTGAAGTTCTTGCAGCTGTACCAACCAATTTCCCTGAACCTTCTTTTATTATCTCACACTTTTCTGAATTGAAAGTAAGTTTATGACTTTGGTCACACATTTGACTCACACTTAGAATATTATGTTTCATATCTTCTACCAGTAGAACATTTTGTGTCGTTTCATTCTTGTTCCCAATTCGGACTATGCCTTCTCCAATGATTTTGGATGAATTATCATTTCCAAAGGAGACTGGTCCATTTTTTTCTTTTCATAATGTAAGAAATTTATCTTTATTACCTGTCATGTGTTTTGAACATCCACTGTCAACATACCAACCGTGTTTCTTCTGCTTAGCTTGTAGAGCGACTATGCATTCTTCATTTTTATACTGATATTGCTTTCTTATCCATATCGTTTTCTGAGGTTCTTGTCTGCGATTGTTGTTATTCTGTTGAGGTTATTTAGGAGGGACTTTCATTCTACAATCCTTGGCCATGTGTCCAAAATTGTTACATTTGTAACATTCCACTTCAGTGCTCAAAGATTCAAACCTATTGTAACTTCTTTTTTGTGTGTCACTAGGTCTCCTTTAATAATCTCTTTATGTATAAATCTCAAAGTTGTTATTGTTCTTGTTGTTAGCTCTGCAATTCACAACTTTATGTCCAAAATTATTACATGCATAACATAAACCAAAAAATATAGTTTGATACATGGAAGTTGAAGATCTTCTAAAAGCAGGTGATCTTATGAATCCTTCTTCTTCTTGAGGCCTATCTGTCTATTGTTGATTCTAAAATCTGAATCTTCTTGGTGGAGGAGTGTCCATGTAATCTTCCTTGTATATATTCCTATCCTCCTTGATTGTTTCTACATAGCTCTTTGGATTTGTTTCTTGCTCTATTGTTTTGGAGCTTGATCCATTTTCTGTCTGATTGTATCCAAGTCCAGACTTGTCAAGATGAGATTTTTGACTGTTGATAATGTCATCCAAAACTTTTGAGCTATTCTGCATATTTTTCTTTTGAATATCATTTCTTAGTGCGACAACCTCTACTTCCAATTTTCCAATGATATTGTCCTTTTCTTCTAGTTTTTCTTTGAGTACTTCTTCAATTATTTTATCTTCTTCTATTTGAACCTTCAATTTTGTGATCATTTGTTCTAGTTCTCAAGTATCTTTTTTCTTTTCTAGTTCTGCTTGTAGTTTCTTGTTTTTTTTCTTTTCTCTTCTGATAATTTCTATGGCACACATTAATTCTTCTCTATAGTCAACCTTTTCCTCTTCAATTTCTTCCTCAACTTCTTCAAATTCTTCTTCAGCTTCTTCATGTTCTTCTTTGGAGTCCTCTTTGTCAGAGTCTTTTACTTCCATGAATATAACTCTTCCTATCTCATTGTCACTGACTTCGTCTTCATCTGATGATGAGATGTCTTCTTTGGTGTATAAGCTTTTCTTGAAAACTTTCTTTGTAGTTATTTTGCCTTTGTATGTGTGTTTTCCTTTTGAGTAACCTTCATCATTTCTCTTTTTCTTATGAGGAAATTTGTTAGCAAAATGACCAATACCATCACAATTAAAACAAATTAAAGGGGGATTACCTCTATACCTACCATTGGTTCCCTTGTTCAGTCTTTTGACGAAGTTGGCCACTTCTTGATCATATTCTAAGGCGTCACTGTTGTTGCTATATTCTTCTTGTTCCTTTTTCTTTTGCTTTGATCTTTTGGATTCCTTCAAGGATGCTTCTTTTACATTTTGATTTTCTTGCTCAATTCTCATTTCATATGCTGTGAAGATTCCATGCAATTCGTCCATTCTTATTGAGTCCAGATCTGATATTTCTTCTAGTTATGATATCTTAGGGTTGAATCTCATAGGAAGAGATCTTAGTATCTTTTGAAAAATTACAGATTCTTCAATTTCTTCCCCCAATACTATGATTGCATTCACCGTTTCATTGACTCATAATAAGTAGGCTGCGATATCTTCATATTCCTTCATTTTTAGTTGTTCGAACTGACCTCTGTAAGTTTGAAGCTTTGCTTCTTTGACTTTTGTATCTCCTTCATAAATATTTTGAAGCTTCTCCCAAATTTCTTTAGCAGATTTACGGTGTGCAATGTTGGTGAATACTGTATCACTGAAACCGTTCAAAAGTGCATTTGTGGCTTTGGAATAATTCTCACCGAGTTTTATTGCTTTGTCATTTTTTGGTAGAACTGCTGGTGTTGTGTATCCATCTACAATTGATTTCCAAACTTGAAATCCTTGTGCCTATATATATGTCCTGATCCTTATGCTCCAAAAAACATACTTCTGTCCATCAAACTATGGTATTCCATTGTTATATGAGTTGGTACTCTCCATGATCTACCTTTCAGTGGTTAAACTGATTTCTGAAGCAACCCGCTCTGATACCAATTGTTGGATTACTGAGAGGGGGTTGAATCATAAATAGAGAAATTTAATCATTTTTAACCATATAATCCAAGTGTTATATCAATGAAGCATTATCATCCAATAAATGTAGAGTAAATAAGCAATGAACAAATGAGAAAACATACGCATACATAGTATTCCAGTGTTTTATGTGGAAACCCAAATTGGGAGAAAACCACAGAATGTTTTTTCTTATATGTCTTGAAGAATTACATTCATTGGAAGCACCAACTTTCTTTGTTTTCCAGCTGCAACTAGAAGGAGGCTCCAACCCCCTAGTTTCTCAGGCTACAACCTGAGGGAAGATCCAACTCCCCAATTCTCTGGCTACAACCAGAAGGAGGCTACAACCCCTTATGTTCTCTGGATACAACCGGAAGGTGGCTACAACCACCTCTCCTTGCCCCATCCTGCCACCCTGAAGTAGAAGTAGAATGAAGGAACCACTGTCAACCTGTCACTGTGATATATACCATTGTAAACATGTACCAATAAATCTGAACCATGCATCAACCTGTAATCAACCTGTACCTCAACCTATAATCAACCTGTACCATAAACAACTGTATCAACCATGCACCAACCTGTACCAAATAATCTGTAATCAACCTGTAACATAAACAAGTGCATCCAACCATGTACCAATTATGTACCAATCATGTGTCAACTACTCATCAACTATGACTCATCAATATGTACCAACATCATCAACTATACACCTCATGTATGTGCCAAGTCATCAACTACTTGTCTCAACCATGTACTCAACATGTACCTCAACCAAAATCCCTCATCAATTTCATCATCCAAGTCTGATTTGCAGCTCTGTAATTGACCTGGTGTATATGATTACATTCCTGCAAACCTTCCTTATCTTCAACAACAAGAGACTAGCATTTTCATCAAACTTTTCTTTAGTGTCACATGCCTAATTTTGGATTAGTCAACAACCCTAACTTGAAGTAATCGTAACTTTGTACCTGTAATGTATAAAGATATGAAAATGATAGACAATTTTATTCAATGTGTTTTATGAAACTACTCCAGATGTCACTACTTGGAACCTCTCAGAAAAGGAGTTATAGAAAAAATGGCATACCTTTCTGAATTCTGGCTTATTCTAGAGAGCGACCTTGTAGAGCGTGCCTTGCACGGAATATTTGTTGAATTTATATGAAAATGTGACATGGAATACTACCGATGGTACCCTAACTACAAAATTTGGTTTCACTGAATTTGGATCTTTTATGAAGAAGTTATGACGTTTTTACCCGAAACACATGTTTTTGACTAGTTTCAAGACTAGCCACAAACCTTATTTTCCACGGAGTGTAACTGCAAAAATATGATGAACCACGAGATGAATTTTTTACCACAGATACTTGGATATGTTTTCTCTATGGAATAGAAATTTCACTGTCGGAATCGTTATAGAAAAAAAGTTATAGATAGAATGGTGAGATGACCTGTAAATAACATACCTTAGAAAGCACCATCAAAAGAATTTATCCTTCCTTGCATTTCGGCCTTCTTTTCTTCACCTTCCCTCATAATTTTGGCTTAGATATCCTTGGTTACCTCAAACACCTATATATATTCAGTATGCTCAAGTGTGTTTAAAATGAGAGAGTCTTTCCTCTTATTTATACTCTCCAAGTAGCTTCCTTAAACACATCTTCTAGGTCACTTGGCCCCACTTTCCTTATTTTAGGGTTAACCCACTTATAATTTATCCATTAAATTTATTATTGAAATGATTTGTTGATTAAAGTTGGTTGTCATTGATGTCAACCCTTGAAGAAAGACCCGTAGCACAAAGTTTTGGGTAACAGACCCAATAGTGTTTGATGTAAATATGACTCATTATTGTTTTGTCATGGTTGATAAGAAGTAAATATGGATGAACTCCAAAGCGGTCCCCTTATGGTGAAAGCACTCACGGGAAGACGCTTTGTGGAGTAAGAGAACCCATGCTTAATTATGGAATA
>JASDQU010324974.1:0-11164 GCA_032191745.1 Picea mariana
ATAGGTGGACAAAAACTTAAAGAAGGAGAATTCGCTATAGAGATAATAGACACAATGGGAGCCTTAGCATCGACAAATTTATACTCTGTGGGTAGTTTGACAACTATGTTGGAACAGAAAGACCAAATGATAGCTCAGCTACTGGGTCAATTGAAAGAGACCGAAAGAAGTATCAGTTGGGGAATACAAAAGGGTCTAGAACAAGCTAGATTAAATTATATTCAAGAGATTCAGAAAATGAAAGCAAGCTTAGAGGAAGCAAATCAGATAATACAGGTCACTCAAGCACAGGTCATAAAGAAAGAGGAAATAAATAAAAAATTACAAGGTAAGATTAATTCTATTTTAAATCAAGTGGTCGAGCTCGAAATCTTCCAGGCCCAGATATTGGAAATACATATGAAAATAGAAAAAGAACAACATGGAGTGTTTTTTAATCTAGAAGTTGTCCAGAATTACTTTTAGGAAACTAATAAATCCTTGGAAGATATTCTCCAGAAAGAAAGAGAAGTAAAAGCGGCCAAAACGACTTTCCAAAAAGCAGTGGCCCTTTCAACAAAGGAGGAGGTCGAAAAGATTAAAAAACTATCCGTTTCAGAGCAGGTTAAAAGAGATGTAATACTCAAGGTGTGGGAGGCAGACCCGACAGAAAACAAAAGAATAACCAGAGAGGTCAATGATGATTGTCAAGGAATTTTTGGTATTTTAGAAAAAGCTTCTTTGAACATTGGAAAAAACAACTGTTCTGGAATATTAGGAGAAATTAACATTGTCAAGCACCAGCTAAGATTCAAGGAAGATCTAGAGGAAATGCAGGTGGAGATACAAAAAATAAAGGTATTCAATGTCACCGAAATCAACAAATGGATAGTGATGCCGAACTTAAAGTTGCAAACTATTAAGTTCACAAGGAAGATAATTGAAGATCGTCTACCCGAATTACATAAAAAGTTCTTTATATTTGAGGCAAAAGATATACCAGAAGCTCCCAGAGTTTTGGTGAAGTTTTTGGGAAAATGTATTCGTTGTCTTAAGACAGAAGAAGGAAGTTTGTCAATGCAGACATGAAGTACTGTTTTGTATATTTTCATTATTGAAATAACAAAGTAGTTAAAATAGAAATGTAAACGATTTGACATTGTTCATTCATGTAACCGTTAGTCTTAGGAAGTTAGTTAATCACCAACGGGAAAAAAGTTTGGTGATCATGTATAAATAGAATTTTACAAGTCTAAGAGAGGGATTTTTGATTTTGAGAAGAGCCGATTGTATTAAAATTTTTCAATCCATTGTGATATAAATAATACAGACGAGATTCTGAATTCTGTCAACTTGAAGCTATGTGTTCTTTAACCTTGTTTACAATATATTTCTATGTTTCTTTTTCAATGTCTTTCTAATGAATGATCAACTATAAGTTTATTTCATACATCTTTTGTAGTTTGAATTGATTTGGTTATCAAATTATTTACAGTTTTTCCTCTGAAATTGCTATCAGTAATTTTAAGACCTGTAGATCATTTGAACGATAATATTTAACACTTCATTATAAATCTCGTTTTCCTCATTACTTCTTCTTACAATATGAGATTCTTTCGTGATTAAAGCCTCATAATTTTTCAGCAGTATTTCCTTGTTATTTTACTATTCTCAAAATTGTTTCAAGTCCGGGAAACGACCTCAACTGTTATTATGTTATTATTTTGAATTTCAAAAATATTTTTCCTATTCTCATCCCTTAAAAACTGAAGCAACAATTTATCAAATTCTTTCATAATTAAATAAAATTTTACTCTCCATGACTGTCCCAAATAACAGACAGCCCAACATAGAACCTGGCCTCCAAGATCAAACTAGCATTGCTTTAAACCTTTTTAATACTATTCTGCAAACAACAACTAACCGGGATGAATTAGAACATTCATGGGCTGCTATTGAGAGAGATATCAACATCCAAGAACAACGGGAAGCTAGACAGAGACAATTGAGAAATTGACTCTGATTTACCCTTCTTTTTGATTCTTACCCTTTAATTACCTTTACCTTTATGGATGCCTTGACGGTATACTTTACAACTTTAAAATATAAACTCAAGAACAACATATTTTTGGCGCTGTTGCTGGGGAACAAAGAAACGAAACTTTTCCCTGGGAAGAACGACATTGACACTTTCTTTCTTTGATAGTGAACAAAGATAGAAAACCTTCTAAGGATACCTTATATTTTTCACTTGGCGACTCCACGATAAGTAAACTGGCTATTAGTTGAAAGAACACCAGAAAGAACCTGGAAGATAAACAGACCTCGCCAATCTCTGATCTAGAAAAGATTTTAAAATCATGAAGATCCCTTAGACAAATCATCTCACCTATACATACTATTTGTCAACCTGATTTTACGCAGTTGAACGTTCAGGAAGCCCTTGAGAGATCCATATCTCTTCCCCTGTCATACGATACGTTCTCTTTTCCCGAGGTATTTTCCCCAGATTTCTATGAACCTTCTCCTCACACATTCTGAGCTTCAGCCTCAAATCTATCAATCGCTGCACATGGAGGTGCTGGAGCTGGAGGTGGTGCCCCAGGAGGACCAGCAGGTGGCCAAGCACCTCTTTCTGGAATCTTTGCTAAAGAAGCTGCTAGATATGCCCCCTTTTTCCTCCCAGTTCCCCTACATGATCTTCCCGAAAATTATATGAAAAACCTTCCCAAGTTTACAGGGGAAGGGGATTTGACCGCTCAAGAACATATAAACTTCTTTGACCAATTTGCCGACATCCTCGGAATTGAACACAAAGATGTCTATTCCAGACTCCTCATTTAGACTTTCGAGGGATAGGTGAGGACCTGGTTCCGAGCCTTAGCAACCGGATCTCTAAGATCTTATGAAGAACTTGAAAATGATTTTATTAGACAATGGGGGGAGAGGAGGAACCACCTCTATTACCTAACTGAATTCGGAGCCCTTAGAAAGAAAAAATCAGAATCTGTTCTAGAGTTCGCGCAAAGGTTTAACAAGTTATATAATAAAATCCCGGTTGAAGTCAAACCTTCTCAACCCGCAACAAAGGTGACTTTTGCTGGCACCTTTGATCTCGATTTCACCCTATTATTAAGAGAAAGGAGGTCAACAGATCTCACGAAAATGCAATATGATGCTCTTGAGATTGAATCAAACATGATGGCATCGGGGAAATTAAAAGCTAAAATATAAACCGAGAATAAAGAAAATAGGAAATTCAAAGAACAAGGTGGATCCTCAGGATCGGGTAAATCCTCGGGAGATAAAATAGACGAGATGGCTAGGTTAATTAGAGAACTTTCAAATAAGATCTCAAAAATGGAACTAGATAAATAAAAAAGGGATAATTTTCCTAGGAAGGATTTTAGAAGGAATCTTGATCCTCAGGCCCCACAAAAAATAATAAAAAATGAAGATAAAAAAATTCCAACCCCCTTCAAAGGTGAAAAATTCATTGAAGAAGAAGACCTAGAAGATTTATAAGAGTTCGATGAAGATATAAATAATCTCGGCGATGATAATAAATCACGTTATTTATCAAGACAAGATTACGAAAAATCTTTAAATAATGAAATTAGATCGAAAGACGATGTTAGCAACGATACGTCTAAAGATTTGGCCTATCAGGGTATCACAGATGATATTATTGCCGAACTTCACGAGAAATATAATTTGAGACCTAGGAACAAGAGTCTTCCAACCGCCCCAACAAAAAATATTTTTCCTAGAGGTGAAACTGATGAAGCAGCTCCAAAGGTTGCTGAGAAAAAAACTGCAAAAACACAAACCGCTGACACACAGCCTGTCAAGTCAAAGTCAGTAGGAACACCCACTGAGAAAACACAGGATCATGTGACTGAAACCAAGTCCACACCATAAAGAAAAGTTGAAAAGAAAGGAATGGAGGCCCCAAACATAGAGAGTGACAAGGTCCTGGTAAATTTTAATCTGGAAAACGAAATAAATAAAATCAAAATCCCTATCCCACTTGTTGAACTGGCCAAAAATCCTATATATAGAAAACAAATTGCTAAAATTATTAGCTTTTCAGAAGACGAAAGCCAAGCCGATGTCATCAACTTAGAAGATGACAAGCCGAACATAGTTTTTGGTCTGCGTTTCGAAGGTGCGAGAGACACTGTAGCCCCCTTTTATATCACTTTAACCTTGTTCGACCACCTACTTCATAACTGCATGTTAGATTCTGGAGCATATCACAATGTGATGCCAAAAGACATTATGGAGAAACTATGTCTCAAAATCACCAGGCCATATGGAGACTTATATTCATTTGATTCAAGAAAAGCCAAATGCATAGGCATGATTAAAGACATGGTGTTAAGTCTGGCACAAATACCCACAAAAAGAATTCTTATGGACGTAGTGGTCGCCGACATCCCTCCGAAGTATGGTATGTCGTTATCTAGATCATGGGGTGCCAAGCTTGGAGGATCTCTCCATCTTGACATGACATACACTACGATTCTAGTTTTTGGAGGACAATACACATGTCTTTACAGAGAAACTAGGTTGGCATTCACGATAGGTGATCCACATAACCCAAATAACCATCCTGTATATATTGTCGACCAAGATTTAGGAAATTGTATATTATCTATTGATGATGATTTTGAAGTAGATATAGACGAAAGTTATACAGAAGAAAACTCAGAAAAAGAAAAAATTAAAAAGAATGTATATAGTACTGGTATATGGAAAATGTTTTTTGACGGTGCTTCATCCTACTTAGGGGGTGGAGCAGGGGAAATCCTTGTGGTTCCTGATGATCAATTTGTAATCCCCTTTTCATATAGGCTTCAGTGGAATGTGGACTACATAAATAATGTATGCGAGTATGAAGCCTTAGTGTTAGGGCTAGAAGCTACCAGGAGAATGAAAATAAAAAACCTCGAAGTCTTTGGTAATGCCGAGTTAATCATTAAACAAGTAAATCGACAGTACCAGGCCAAACATCCTAGGCTGAGGTCCTATAGGAATTGTTTCTGGGATCTGATCGAAAATTTCTTCTCCTCTGTCAAAGTTCATTTCATTCATTGAAATGAAAACCAACAGGCTGATGCGTTAGCCAAGGAAACCTCAACTTTCACACCTCCCACCGTGTTTAAACTAAGTACCACATACAAATGAGGCACCAACCTTCTATATCGAATAACATACAACATTGGAAAGTCTTTGAGGACGATGAACAACTTCGCAAATTTTTGGAATCTATAGACGAGTTTGCCGAAACGCATGCTGACCAAGAAAACCAAAACGATCCTATTTGGATCATGCAGGAAGGGGAGGATCCTTAAGAGTTCCATGATAAAATCTTGAATCATTGAATGCTTGTTCTTAAAAATAACCAGATCCCCAAGGGTCTGATTCCCTTGGAAAGATTATTCAATCAAGATGATATCCCTTCAAAATCCACTCTATAGCCTCAACCTGAAGAAGTTGAAGACTGTGACATAGGTACTAAAGAAAACCCTCGGTTGGTGAATCTATCCAAGTATGTGTCTCCTGAAACCAAAAATAAATACGCAGATTTGCTTAGAAAGTACAAAGACGTTTTTGCTTGGTCATATGAAGAGCTGAGAACCTATGACACCACTGTGATTGAACATAAGATACCCCTGAAACCTGGTGTCAAACCCTTTAGACAAAAACTCAGAAAAATTAATCCTATTTTATTGCCTGTGATTGAAAAGGAAGTAAAAAATCTCTTAGATGCAAAGATAATCGTACCACTGAGATACTCAGATTGGGTAGCAAACCTGGTCCCGGTTAGAAAGAAAAATGGAGAAATTAGACTGTGTGTTGATTTCAGAAATCTTAATAAGTCATCCCTCAAAGATAATTACCCCCTACCCAAAATGGATCATGTTTTAGAAAAAGTAGTTGGGGAAAATAGGATGTCAATGATCGACAACTTTTCCGGGTATAATCAAATCACCGTTTGTGAACACGATAAAGAAAAGATAACCTTTACCACCCCTTGGGGTACATTTATGTATGATAAGATGCCTTTTGGTTTGATGAATGCAAGTGCTACTTTCGAACGGGCTATGGATATCGCTTTCATTGGCGAAAGAGACAAATTTGTGGTTATCTATCTTTATGATCTAACCGTTTTTTCTAAATCTGTTGAAGATCATCTGATACATCTCAAGAAGACGTTTGAAAAATGCCGCAAATTTGGTTTGTATTTAAACCCAAAAAAGTCTCACTTCGCTATGCAAGAAGGTAAACTTTTGGGCCATATTGTGTCTCGAGATGGAATTAGAATTGACCCTAAAAGAGTTGAAGCTAAGACACAATAAATATTCCTAGGAATGTAAAAGAGATTTAGTCATTCTTAGGAAAAATAATTTTTTTAAGAAGATTTATTCCAAACTTTGCTGAAATCATGAAATTGATCACAGATATGTTAAAGAAAAACAATGAAGTGAAATGGACAGCAGAGGCCAAAGCATCGTTTGCCGGCATCAAGAAGGTTATAAGCGAGGCGCCTGTACTAGAAAGCCCTGATTATCTAAAGGATTTTCTTATTTTCTCATTCGCCTCCGAACACACACTCGCCGTGGTTCTCCTCCAAAAAAATGAAGAAGGTTTCAAGCAACCGATAGCCTTTTTCAGCAAAAGTCTTAGAGACGACGAACTTAGATATAATATAATGGAAAAACAAGCATATGTATAGTGAAGGCGTTAAAGGCTTTCAGAACCTATGTGTTTCATTCTAAGGTGATTGCGTACGTACCCACTAGCTCCGTAAAAGATATTTTGGTTTAGTCTGACAGTGATGGCAAAAGAGGACGGTGGCTTGCCAAAATTCAAGAATTCGATTTGGAGATTAAACCATCGAAACTAGTGAAGGGGTAGGGTTTAGCTAAACTCTTAGTTGAATCAAATTTCAGAGCTCTCGGGATAAATGGATTATAGAGAAGCGAAGAGTGTGTGGACATGAATGAACTTGATGAACAAATAGCTGAAATCAGAATCGAAGAGAAATTTGCTTCATCAAATTGGTACAGAGACATAGTGTCCTACCTGTTGACTTTGAAGTGCCCGAGTGACTTACCCCCATCCAAATCCAGAACGCTGAAGTTGCATGCGGTCAAATACTATATATCCGAAAGACAATTGTATTGGAAGGACCCACTTGACTTCCTATTGGTTTGTTTGGTCGAATCATAAACATAAAAGGTCATAAGCCAATTTCACGAAGGAGTATGTGGAGGACACCACGCTTGGAGGGAAACGGCTTATAAGATCCCGAGGGCAGGGTATTATTGGCCCAAACTTTTCTCAGATGTCAACGCCAAGGTTTGAACTTGCAACCCTTGCCAATTGTTCTCAGGCAAACATAAACTACCAACAATGCCATTGGTTCCGTCAAAACGAAAGCTCCTTTTCAGCAATGAGGATTAGATTTCATAGGCGAAATTAATCCTCATTCTAGTGCCTAACATAGGTGGATCCTGACTGCTACAGATTACTTCACCAAATGGGTGGAAGCTATTCCAACTAGAAGGGCTAATGATTCGGTGGTAATAGATTTCTTAGAAGAGAATATTTTGTCTAGATTTGGCTGCCCCTGAAAGATAGTCACAGATAACACACATGCTTTTAAATATATGGCTATGGTCAGTTTCTGCCAAAAATACAATATTGTGCTTGGTCATTCCACTGCGTATTACCCCCAGGGAAATGGGCTGGCTGAGTCTTCAAACAAGAGCTTAATCAATATAATTAATAAAGTTGAGCGAAAACAAGAAATTCTGGCGTGTGCATTTAAAATACACTCTGTGGGCAAATCAGATAGGCACGAAAAAGTCTATCAGCACTTCTCCTTTCCAACTGGTATATGGGACAGATGTAGTGTTATCTATAAATCTAGCACTTCCTGTAATGAAACTTTGGCAAGATGAGAAGGAAGAACCAAATCCTGTCACAAGAAGGATAAATTAGTTGATTGAAGTCCAACAACACAGGGCCGAAGTGGATGAAAGGTTGCAGAAATACCAGGACGACATGAAAGCGCTATTCGACCGTAAATCCAAAGACAAAGATTTTCTTCCGGGAGATTTGGTTTTAAAGTGGGATGCAAGGAAGGAAGACTCGACAAAACATGGTAAATTCAACCACATTTGGTACAGACTGTTCAAGGTTGCATCTCCTGAAGGAAAAAATTCGTTTCTGTTAGAAAATTTGGACGGTAAAATCCTGAACGCCCCTGTCAATGGGCGTTATTTAAAACACTATATGGAATAGTTGATTTCTAGAATTCCCACTGTATATACCGGTTTGTTTATTCTTTTTTCATAATTTTCTTTGGTAAGTCTACTTTCATTCTGTCAATAATAAAAAAAATAAAATAAAATAGGTTAATGTTTTTCTAAGAAGTAGGGATACAAAATTCTCAATGTATTCAATTCTTTTAAAAGCCTTGATACTCTTCGTATTGTTCCCTTATAGGATTCTGGCTGACAGCCTGACAAGTGAAAGTAGCAAACAAACAACCTTATAGCGGAAGATAAATTCGCCGAAATAGGTGATAGATAAGATTTTCCGTTGTTTCAAAAGAGAACAAAAATGGTAAGGCAAAGATGTGAATTCCAGAAAAGTCTAATTTTTCAAACAAAGGTTTTTTATAAAAAGTACGGTGACTGTCTTGTAAGTGTGATAGGTCACTAAAAGAATGATTTCAAAATCTAGATTCTAAGAGTTTCACCTAGAATAAGATAAGAGGTAATTAAAATAAACGAAGAGAGGAAAGCATCACTGAGAAAGAGTTCCCGGAGTTGGGTTTAATTCATGACCCCCGTTTTTCGATTCCCAAGTCTTTTCTCCGTCGCCCCTTTCTACCCTCAGTTTCGCCTTCATAAAAGACCAAATATCTTTTCGGTTTTCCCATAGAGGGAGAAGAGATTACGTCTTAACTCTGGAAGCTGAAAAACAGTTCTTAAAAAGTAGACCAGTCCTCATAACTCCTCACTCTCTGACTAAACAGGTTATGCTTAGGCTGATCCTGACTTTCCTAGGTTTCTTAACAGTTTCCTAAGGATTTAGGCTTGCGCGAAGGAAGACCCCTGGAATTAATCTTCCCCTTTTTCCCTGCGGACTAAGGTGCTTTGAAAGTTAAAAAAGGGTTGGTCCAGGGTAATCAAAGCACGTTGACAGACCTACATTGCAAATTTTACACAGATACCATCCCTGGTATACTTACTACCACTGATTTCCCCCACTTCGTATTCAAAAAGTAAAATATAAGACATATAACTTCACCGAGGTACTGAATAGGCTCGCTGGTAGTGAAGCATTATCTAAGGTTAAATGCATAATTATGATTCGAAGTGGTGAAAGGAAATAAAGTAAAATATAAGATAGATAACTTCACCGGGGTACGGAACAGGCTTACTGGCAGTGAAGCAATATATGAGGATACATGCATAATTATGATTCGAAGTGGTGAAAGGAAATTCAGTAAAAAGGGACAGATAACTTCACCGGGGTACTGAACAGGCTCGCTGGCAGTGAAGCAATATCTGAGGCATCTGTAAGGCTGTCATACATATTTTTCACTCTACCCTGGTTACCAACCTTTTCAAAACCAGATCTGCACCCCAAGTCCAGACAGGGCTCCCCAATTAAAAAACATGAAATGTACTTCATTTAATGCAAGCCAAAAGCCACAGGATCTGTTGGATTCCCTAGGATTGTTTTGACCATCTTAACGCTAACTTAATTTCAGTAATGAGAAGGAGAAAATCATGAATGGGACTGCAGCTGAGTTTACAACAAATGAGAGTTTTGAAAAGATTTTTAGAAGTAAGGATGAAATCTCTTTTTTCCTCTATATCCCCTTCCTTAGTAATTTCTACAGAGATAAGCCCTTGACTCCATTAACCCAATAAAGGCACTAAGTCTACACATTCTCCTCATCCCACAGGGAGACGAGGTCCCCAAATGGAGCCTATGTTGAAACATATTTTAATTTTTTTTAATCTGAAGACTAAAGTATTCCTTTTTCGGGTTTCGACTTTTCAAGAAGCATAACCCTCACTTTCATTTCCAAAGGGCCGGTACCGAAACCCCGACAGATTTAAATTCTAATAATAATAAAAAGAAAAAAATTCAGACTAATAAAAAAAGGGGTTTTCGGGACTCGGGGTTTATTAAGAACATAGGTTTTAATACATATCGAATCGCGAAATCCCGATCCCCAATTTCCTAAAAAGTTGAAGTAAATAATTATTAAAAGTAAATTAGTCATATCGCTATTTAGGAAATCGGGATTCATCGATGACATACTTCCTGTCATCACGATCCCCGAAATTCCGAAACGCTTAATACCGATCAGTTATTTTGCTAAAATGAATTTAAGTCCTAATTTAATCTTGTCGTGATTTCAGAAATCGGGATTCAGTGATAACATACCTCTTGTCAACTCGATCCCCGAAATCCCGAAACACAAAATATTGACTCTTAATCTGTGATTAGTCTAAATTAACTCTGATTTGAAAGCATGATTAATGATAATCAATCTTTTTAGGTTTTGTTCACGTTTCAATTTCCGATTGAATGAAATGTTCTAATTTTTAAATTCAAAAGTGCCAAAATGCGGCCACTTAAATAAAGAATAACTGGTGATATGTGACACTAATGTGTATCTTAGTAAATATCTACTGCATTAAATGTCTTGAATTCTTGTCAGTTGCGTCAGTCCCTTCATCGTTAAATGAATAAAAAGAGAGTTTGAAGGTCTCTGTTTCGCAACGTTTTCTGTTTCATACTATCAAGCGCAAGACGCCTTCAGCCGAGCTCATACACTCCTTTTCTGTGACAGGTTTTCCATCTAACTTAAATTCATGGCACCAAAAAAGGCACTGAAGAAGAGTGAAGATACAGAGGAAGTAGATATCATATCCGACACTACGCCACGCGCTATTGACTCAATTAAATCTTGGACACAAATCTCAGAATTCCTGGAATACGAATTTAAGAATTCTCATACTGATTCTGAGAATCACTTTCGGGATACAGAAGAATCAGAGCTTCATAAGATCACAGCGCACCCTCGGCTTATGGTGTAGAACGATATGATCAATTGGGCCCTGGAAAAGGTTGATATTCCGACGAG
>JASDQU010324982.1:0-12156 GCA_032191745.1 Picea mariana
CCCTTTCTTAAGTCAACTTAAAAATATAACTTTTAACTTCTTGACTTTCCCCCCTTCAGTGTGAGACTATGACCTAGTGGGGGTGCCCAGGCCACTGAGTATCCTCCTCACCTCTCTAAGAGGTGGGGGACATTACAAACCGTTCTACTTTTAATGGTGCGGGGGGGTCCAGAATGTTGGTTAAACGTCGCACTCAGATCTACGGTCCAGCGACAGGCGCACCGATGGACGATTGATGATCCTTTTCGGACCACCCCGATCGGTTTTCCTTTAACAATGGGGGGGGCAGTCTAGAATGTAGTGTTTTCTCTAGCGGGTGCCCTTCTCTAAGTGGAAGAGATCCATTGGTCCAGATTCCCACCTCTTACCATTTTCTGACATACCGCCATCACCCCATGACATAATTCTCCACTTGTTCCCCTAGAGATCATGTCTCATTACTCTGTCATTCCATTCCCCCTGTTCACCTATTACAAGTCCCTTCACCGTGGTCAAGTCCCAATCAACTCCCTCCACGTCACTCAGTCGTATTTGTCATTCATTGTCACCTGCCATCTCACGCTCCAAATGACCTGTTGGCAATGTATTATAGCCTAACCTATCCGTTAGCCTATTGAGTTGTCTCCCATGCCCAATGGGTATCTGTTTGCTCAAAACTACCTTCACCCTTCATTCCCCCATCATTTGTTGGGTATATCTGTTATATTCTTTGCATGTGTGTGTGTGGGCGCATCAGTTACAACAACTGCGTCTCACGATCCCTACCACTAGAGATCTTCCATGTGCACCAGGAGCTTTCCTAGGGGGGTCCCAAGGGGGGCAGGTATTCCCCCCCCTAGTTACGCGTAGCGTTCGGGACAGTGCCCCAAAATTTGTTTTTGGGAGGTTTTTGCTATTTTTAGCAGATTTTGATATTTTTAGTAGATTTGTAAATTAATCCCAGATTAAGGGATTAGGGTTTTGGTATCTATGGAATACCTAAAAACATTGTATATATTGTATGGTGAATGGTGAAATTCAATATAATGAAAATAAGAAAGGTTTTCCCAGTTGAGGGTTTCCAGTATAAAATCTCTTTGTACTCTGTGTATGAGCCATTGATTAATTTTTGTCTTAATTAAGAATCTATATGCATTGCTTTACTTCGCAGGTCTAAAACTTACATCATTTACCCTGTCACTGCACCAGAGAGTATTTTTCCCCATTTTCCTCTCTGTTTCAGTCAGTTGTCCAAAGCCACAGTCGTCCCCGCTAACTTTTTGTTTTACTTGTAGGTATTTTGATAGTGATGGTACCAAAATTAAAGAAAGCAGAAGCTGAGGAAAATCCTTTCCTCCCACCTCCTGTCGATCTCGACAGGATTCATTTGGTCGATAAAGATCATTTAATCACAGATACCAGATGCGAATTTGACTTCGCAGATTTACAGTCATGGCTAAAGGACATTTTCTTGGACCAGAGTGATGAAATTGGACTCTAGGAATCAAACCTTCCCCTGTATCTTTTCCCCCAGGTTCACCATTTCCCCGAATTCGCCCTCAAATGCAAGGCCTACTACATTCCTGACCAGACAACCATAGTATCTTCATCAGGAGAAAATATGTTTTTTATTACACCTGAAGCCATCAATCAGATGCTGAAGATACCCAGAGCTGAATCCTCCTCCCCTTTCAATCTTGAAGTCATCACAGAACTATACCAGAAACTATCATTTCGCCAAAGAGCTCAGATTTTCGAGCTTTTTCTCCCACAGGCTGCTCAACTCCCCAAGACAATTCCCCCATATCCTTCCTCCCTATTCTAAGTGAAGGGAAACCAGGTCATATCATCGCTCTGTGCTCTTCTAGGGTATTTTTTGAATCAATAGGTGGATGAACCCATATTGGTTTTTCTATCCATTTTCTCCACCGATAAAAGACCCACCACTCAGTTCAACTACAGTACTTTCCTGGCAGACAATATTCATGAACAATTCTCAAATTTCTCCATAGAGGGCATGTTCCAGTATTCCTCAATACTGGCTTACATGTTCACTTTCTTTCAAGCAGACAAATTCTACTTCTCAATGCAGAAGATGGACAAAGACAGAAGGCTGCAGGCGGTAACAGCTTGGACCTCACTACTCAGGCAAAATTCTACAAAATTCAATTTCAAACAGTTTATCGAGCAGTTTTACCATCCAGTGGTGAGCATGCTCAGTGGCAGACCCAAACCAAGAATAAACGAGGAGATCCATAGGATCTTACACCTCTCAGATCTTGATAAAACTGGCGATTGGTATCTTTACCAAAACCACACTGAGATCAGGGTTTATGGATGCGATTTGGATGCATACAGACTACCCAAGTACCTACCCATGAGGATATTTTCTCTAGAGTACATAAGGAAAATGATTAACTCAGATGACATACATTTTATGTCTCTGAAAAATAAGCAATAACTTATAATCAAAGGGAAAATGGGATCTTTCATCTGCAATAGCCGAGGCGTCGGAGAGGAAGCAGATAGATTGCTAAAACAAATGAAGTTGCAGGTCAGTTTCATATGGCACTATGACCCATGTGGGATAATTTCAGAGATGAGGATTAAAAATAAAAACATTCCATATGTTCACACACCCAAGCCTGAGATAGAAAAATTTGTGAATCAAACAGAATGGGAGCCAGACACTCTGGTTGAAATAGAACAGTAGGACCCTTCAATCATTGTCTCACAGATGACTACACCACAAGTTCCCAAGGAGAAAAGACCCAGGAAGGATACATCACCTTTTGTTACCGAAGTCTCAGTTGAAGATTTACAACTACACACCAAAAGGACAAAACTAAGTCATGAACCTGACACGGCTGGTGAAAAGGGAAGCCAATCCACTGAAACTATGAAGGATGATTGGTCACTTCTTGGCACAAGAAGCAAACAGATCATGTCTACAATTTTTTCCAAGAAACCCATGGACACTCCACCAGTCAACCGGCCGAGCAAAATAGGAGTCAGGACCAAAATTGAGTGTTTTTGAGAAGTATGATATGATCAAAAAGAAAAATCAGACGCTGACCAGCAGTACTTATGCTCAGTTCTGAAAGCAAACATCAACTGCACAACACAGACTATTGTCTACATTTGATACTGAGAAGGGTAGAATGCACATGGCATTTCTGCAAGCACAGGTGCCAGATCTGAAAGTAATCACCGATTACAAAAGGGCAACATTCGAATTTCAAACTAAAGATGTGCATCCTGCTGATCAAATGGATCTACATAGGCAAACTGGAGAAATGGTTTTCTCCACATTGGCAAATGCTTCTACTGCTGCCTCTAAGTTACAGGTATCTATGAGCAATGTCCAGAGACAACTGAAATTAGAAAAGATATCATCCTTTGCAAAGGACAAAAGAATTAAGACATTGGAATAATTGGTCCTCAAGATCGGGTATGATCCCTCAAATGTGAAAGCAGTTGAGGAAATTCTTAAAAAGAAAAATGTCAATATAGCATCTCTGAGGAAACAGTTGAAACTGCCACCAACAGAATATTCACAGGCAAAGGACATAGCTGAGACGGAAGGGGAAAAGGATGAGATGCTCAAGATGATCATGGAGCAAAATGCGCAGTTGAAGGAGATGGAAGCAAAATTGGAAAAACTATTGAAAGAGAAGGAACAATCAAAGCCTATGGAAGTCATTCCATTGAGCGTAGTTCCTCTCACAGGATTAAGCACAACATCTGCAGTATAAATTCCCTCAACAACTCCATTGACATCTTTGGAGAAGACAGTAGAACTGGCAAAATCCATGGAAGAGATAAATTTGCAAGAGACAGATATTAGCAAACTTAAAAAGGAGGTTGAGAACCTTCAGCAACTCAAGTCTTCTTACCAACCCAACTGCTCCAAGGAGAAACAAACATCAGACAAGATCAAACAGGAATTGGAATAGCTTCAAAAGCAAACAGTGGCAGGCAAAACACTTGTCGAGGTCAAGGAAAATGCCTGGATGGATATCACCAAATCCATAAATGAAATATGGTCTATGGTACAAATCATGTTCGAGCAGAACGAACTGGCGCAAAGAAGGAAGTAAGGGATTGAAAAGATAAGAGGAGAATTGGGAGAGATGCCCGTAGAAGCCACTGAGATCATTAACATCTTGAATTCAAAAACCAGAGAAGAGTTAGAGGAGTTGAAAATTGAAGATAGGACAGAAACCATCCTTGAGGTCAAGAGGGTCCTAACCAAGAGAGGATTGATGATACAGCTGGAGAAAAAGGTTTAGGCTATGGACATAGGCGTGCAAAGATTTTTTAGCAAAATTGAAGCTCTACAGAAGAAAAGGCCTCCCTGACTTAAGGGTCATAAATGACAAGTTAATGACACTGTCTGATTATAAAAAGAAACTAGCCACCGTGGCTAAAGATAGTTTGAAATTATCAAGAATACAGGGCAATATCATAGGCAAGGCATTCTTAGAAGCTTTCCAGTCAGACATTAGCATACAACACGAGATCCAGTACATTTTCATCATCAAGCCAACTTTTTCCAAATATACGGAGATGGATGAAGTATACCGAAGATTGCTCAAAGTCAGTGTTCCCAGTAACCTTCGATGTTAAGAGTTATGCAATCTGATCGAGTAAGAGCTGAGGTGTCCAAGCCTAGTCAGCTATCCAGTCAGATGAGGTCATGCAGAGGCCTCACCAATGGTTTACCCTAGAAATCAGTTTGAAGTTTCAACACATCATCAAATAGTTCCTGAATTTTTGTATTTTGTTGAGTTAGTTAGCTAAATTTAGAACTGCCACATCCTGATCTTTAATGACAGGATCGTATGTAATTTTTTATTATAAATACTTCAAGCTTTGAAGTGTTGGAGGTTGATCTTTACGCCCTGTAAGCAATAAAGACTGTAATTTTTATCAAGAGATATTCCAGTAATATAAAGAGACGTTTCACAGGATTCTCGCGTGTTATTCATTGGTGATGTTTTCTTTTCTATGTTAAATGTTTCTCTCTCAGTTGTCATATTGTTTTTCTAATTTAATATTTTAAAGTATCGCATCTTGCAGGATTTATCTTTGTATACCCTGTTTCCGACTTTGAAAGATCTTAATGTTTATCTTTCTGATATTACAGTGAAGAAATTCTTAAATGCTTCTTTAGTTTAATTGATATTCTCATATTTTCTACTTTTCATCACTTTATTTCTAAGGAATCCAATGAATGCATTATCTTTCCCTATGGAAACAATCTTTTAGTTTCTGTTTAGATCTCTATCTTTATAATACAGACCCCATAGCCCAACAGAGGTGTAAACTCTTTTCAGCCAACTTAACAAAAACAACAACAAAATTTATCAATATTATTCTATTTAACTAGCATAATATCTCAAAGTTAAAACATTGCTAAATCATATAGAGAGATCCCTCTCTGAAGCTGGTAGGGCTAGATTCCAGTTTCGAAGTGGTTGGATAAAGTTTCCTCTTGTAAATTTCTTCTACGTTGACAACCTCTGGGAATTTATAGAGCGTTAACATAGTGGCAACCATACTGGGGAACACTAAACAAACATTCAACCCGATGTTTTCTTTTTCCCTAGAAGAAAATTTTGTTTCTGAAAAAATTATAAATCTGAGAAAGAAATAATGTTCAGAGGTTGTTAAATGCTTGTACATAGTAATTTCATATTCATAAAAAATTAAAAAATCTAGCTCCTAAAAGAGCTTATACTTGATCCCACCCAGACCTAGAACCTACGATAACAACTGATAATCCAGAACAGTTACTCAGAAAGAAGACCATTGTTGAAAGTTCAGGGAGTCATAGTCCCCTTCACAGGTCCCCTTCTCTTCCAGAGGAACTTGTTGCCCTTCAAGATCTTGACTTTGACACAATCTTTGAACAAATCCTATTTAGAATGAAATCTGATAGCTTTGTGACTGAAACCATTTTAGATCCAGTCGTCCTGCAACCCTATACCCCTAAAATACTATCTCCCACTATAAAACCTCAAATCGCTCACTCTGTGCCAGCTAGTCCCTCATCCTCCTCATTTCCTGCCACCACCCCACCTATCATCCAGGTTGTTGTCCCACCCCCTCCACCTATCATGGAAGCCAGATATGCTCCCTTGGTGTTGGTTTCACCTTCACACGACATGCCCCAGGACTATCAAATGAGATTCCCACAACTCGATGGTACAGGGCCCTTGAACGCTCAGCAACACGTTGATAAAATGAATGACTATTTTGACTTGCAGGAAGTGGATGAAGAAGACGTTCAAATGAGAATTTTTGTGCAGAGTCTGACTGGGGACGTTAAGAAATGGTACAAAGTCTTACGTGCTGCTTCATTGGTCGACCTTATAGCATTTCAAAGAATTTTTCTAGATAGATGGGAGGTAAAGAAAAATCCTCTCCAGATCTTGTCAGAATACAAAAACATCAGAAGGAATCAAGGAGAGATAGTACAAGACTACTACACTCGCTTCAACAATCTGTACAATGCGATTCCAGCTGATATTAAACCCCCACAAGGTTTGTCACTGATAAAATTCCCTGACGGTTTCGACGCTGATATGTCGTATCAATTAAGGGAAAGAAACTCCACCACCCTGGAGGACATGCAGAAAAGCGCAATAAGTGTAGAGTCCAACCTGATGGCTAAAAGGGCATGGCAGAGAACGGAAAGGAGAGTCACGATTAAAGAGGAACATTCCATATCTTCTTCCGATGCAAAAATATATTCCTTAGCTAGAGCAATGGAGAGGATGATGGAGAGACTTACAGTAACCAAAAGAAATCCTCCTAGAGAAAACCAACCTACTCCACAAATTCGGAATCCTAACTTTAGAATAAATGCTCCTCAAATCAAGAAAAGAGATCCTAGGGATCAAAGAGAACAGAGAGGTCTTGATCAATAGATCAGACCACCCCTGCAGGAAAATTATGCTGACAAGGGTGAGGAGGTAATTGAAGAATTAGAAGACACACACATAAACCTCATGAGCATTCACGATAATGAAGACATTTTCCTTACTCAAAAGAGCAAGAACTTTTCCTTCTTTATCAAACAGAGGTGAGTGAGGAAGCCGAAGACACCGAACAGTAGGCATTTGAAAATGCCATTATGGAGGTACATAGGCAGTACAATCTACGAAGTAAAAAGACAGATGAAAATTCCCCAAAAAAGGTAACCGAAACGAAGAAAACAGTCAAAACCAAGAAAACTCTTGAACCTTCTACCAAGAAGATTCCTGAGAAAGGTAATGCTGAAGCTCTAGAAAAAGGAAACCCTACCATTTTACAAAGATCAATGCAAACTGAGGTTTGATCAACCAACGGACCAAGTACTTATGCCCTGAAAACTATGGTGGACAAATCAAAATTGTTGAGCCAAAGCAAAGCTCCTACTCCTTTCAGCCTCGAAGGGGAATTAGCCAAAGTGAAAATCCCCATTCCCCTTTCTGAGTTGATGAGTAAGAACACTTATCGATCGCAGGTGATCAAAGCGTTGAGCATTGAGCCTAACATAGGCATGAAGGCCTTAACCGTTGGATCAGCAAATCATTCAGACACGGTAAATCTCACTGATGATCAGCCTAAACTCCTATTTGGCCTTGAAGTTGATGGTCAAAAAAACACTGGCGTTGTCACTCCTTTTTACATCAGCCTTAATGTACATGACCTGATTATGCACAATGCTATGTTAGATTCAGGTGCTTCCCATAACCTAATGCCTAAAGAAGTGATGGAAAAACTGGGACTCGAGGTCACTAGACCTTACAAGGATTTACACTCTTTTGACTCCAGCAGAGTCATATGTATCAGGTTGATCAAGGACTTATGTATCACCCTAGTTCAGATTCTAGCAAAACGCATGGTTATGGATGTTGTGGTCGCAAACGTTTCCCTGAAATATGGTATGTTTTTTCCAGGTCTTGGGGGGGCAAGTTGAAAGGCACTTTGCAGTTGGATATGTCATATGCCACCATCCCAGTATTCAGACAACAGAGAAGACTGTACAGAGAGACGCTGATGAAATATATGGTCAGCAGCCAGGAAAAACCACATAATTATCCTCTGTACTATGCACACTCTGATCTAGATTCCTTCATCCTATATAACGACGGTGATACAGGAGAACAAATCGCTCAGTTGGAAGAAGATAAATTTGACCCGAACGAAGGCCAAGAAATCACTGAGAAAAAAGGGAAGAAACTCGTAATAAGTGAAGAATTGCTGGCAGATTTCTGGAGCATGGACTTCAATGGAGTTGTAAGCAAAGAAGGAGCTGGAGTAGGAGTTTGGTTGCACAATCATAAATCCAGGTATTTGGAAAACCATTCTTACAAACTAAATTTTCAATGCACTAACAACATAGCCGAGTACGAAGCTTCGATGCTCGGCCTGAAGTTACTAAAAAAGGTTGGTGCCAAACAATCATGCTAAGAGGTGATTTTGAATTAATTATCAAACAAATTAAAGGTGAGTATGCAGCAAAACATCCCAGGCTTAGACATTATAGAAATGTTTTTTTGGATTCCCTTAAATGTTTCACTGAAGTTGATTTGCAGGTGATGCCCAGGGGACAGAATATTTTAGCAGATGGGTTAGCTACGTCGGCAGCTACATGTAGGATACCCTTTCGTTCCACTCGCCCATACATGGTGGAGGTGAAGTGCAGACCAACTATCCCGGACAACATCAGATACTGGCAGGTATTTGGGAACAATGACCAAATTGAATATTTTCTACAATGTAAAAATGATTTCGAATGTACAAACATAGACTTAGAAAATGATGATGAAATTGTGAATAAATCAAATTTTGGAAATGAAAGTGTAAATAAAGCAGATTCAGGAGAGTTAGGTGAAGATGAGATAGAGTCTGATGTTTTGCATTTAAAGAGTAATGTTTTTCCTAGGGGTTTAGTTTTGTTAGAGGACCTATTTGATTTTAACGATGTAGCTAAAAAACCTAAAATTGAAGCCAGTGGGAAAGAGGTTGAAGATGTTAACATAGGGACATAAGAGAAACACAGGATAGTAAAACTTTCTAAATCCTTACCTCCTGAGCAGAAACTCAAATACATTTAACTTTTCAAGGAATATGCGGATGTGTTTGCTTGGGGATATGAAGATTTAAAATATTATGAAACGAGCATCATACAACATAGGATCTCGATAAAATAAGATCAAAAACCTTTCAGATAGAAACTTAGGAGAATCAATCCCAAGTTACTTCCCCTGATAGAAAAGGAAATCAAAAAGATGTACGATGCCAAAATCATAGTTCCCTTATGATTTTCCAAATGGGTTTCAAATCTGGTCCCAACCCAAAAGAAATCTGGGGAAATCAGGCTTTGCATTGATTTTCGAAACCTAAACAAGGTTTCCCTAAAAGACAACTACCCATTGCCAAAAATGGACCACATATTACAAAAATTAGTTGGATCTAGCCGAATCTCCTTACTGAATGGTTTCTTAGGCTATAACCAAGTTCTCGTTCACCCAGATGACCAAGAGAAAACAACCTTCACGACACCTTGGGGTACTTTCATGTACGTGAAAATGCCTTTCGGGTTGATGAACGTTGGTGCCACTTTCCAAAGAGTGATGGACATCGCTTTTGTGGAAGAACTTGGAAAATTTATTGTCATTTATCTGGACGACGTAACTGTTTATTCCCAATCCAATTATGAGCACTTAAGACATCTCAGACGAGTGTTTGAGAAATGCAGGAAATTTGGGATTTCTCTTAATCCTAAGAAAAGCCTTTTCAGATTAGAGCAAGGTAAACTATTGGGGCACATAATCTCTAAGGACGGTATTAAGATAGATCCCAGCAGAATAGAAGCCATTCAGAAACTGGAACACCCAAGGAATATTAAAGAGTTACAATCTTTCATTGGAAAAATAAACTTTCCAAGAAGATTCATACCTAACCTGGCTGAGCTTCTCAGGAACATCACCAACATGTTAAAAAAGGACACAAAAATAACATGGGACTCCGAATCCAAGAAGTCTTTTGAACAATTTAAACATGCACTCACACAGGCTCTAGTCTTGATCAGTTCTAATTTCACCAAGGATTTTTACCTTTTCTCTTTCGCTTCTGAACATACCATTGTAGTAGTATTACTACAGAAAAATAGTGAAGGCTATGAACAACCCATAGCCTTTTTCAGTAAATCTTTAAGAGATGTTGCTTTGAATTATAAAATAATGGAGAAACAAGCTTTTTCCCTGGTAAAAGCCATAAAGGATTTTAGAGTATATATTCTCCATTCCCATACCATTGCATATGTTCTGAACGCAGTAGTAAATGAAATTCTAACCCAGGACAATCCAGATGGCAGAAGAGGAAAGTGGATCGCTATCATTCTGGAGTATGACATAGATATTAAGCCTACTAAACTGATTAAACGTCAAGGTCTAGCCAAGCTAATGGCTGAATCCAATTTCCATGCTCTTGATATTAATTTCTTAGCTGCAGTAGATGAACAGGGAGAGTAGGCGACTCCAAGCATGAAAGAGGTATTTATGAACTCTCCATGGTACGTAGATATGATATTTGTTTTGCATAACTTACAAGATCCCCCTGGTCTAACCAAAACTAAAGCTAGGTTTTTGAAATTGAAAGCATTAAAATTTTTCATTCTAGAAGGCAATCTATATTGGAAGGATCCTGGAGGTATTTTGTTCAATTGGTTGTTAAAGGATGAAGCTGACAAAGTATTGTAGGATTTTCATGCAGGAGACTGTGGCGGTCATCTGAGCTAGAAGACCACAGCTAATAAAATTATTAGAGCTAGGTTCTATTGGCCTACACTATTTTTCGATGTGCATCAGAAGGTGACTTTGTGTCATAAATGTTAAGTGTTCGAGGGAAAAAGGAAACTCCTTCCTTTACCCCTGAAACCAATCTTTGTTGAAGCTCCTTTCCAACAATGGGGATTAGACTTTAACAGAGAAATACATCCTTCATCTTCAGGCCAGCACAAGTGGATTCTTACTGCTACAAACTATTTCACAAAATGGATCGAAGCTGTACCAAGCAGGCAAGCTACTAATTCTGTCATTATTAAATTTCTAGAAAATAATATCTTGTCTCGTTTTGGTTGTCCTAGAAAGATTATAACTGACAATGCAACTTCTTTTCGATCTAAGAATCTCATAGATTTTTGCAACCAGTACCATATTGGTTTGGGACATTCCATAGCCTATTACCCTCAGGGAAACGAGTTGGTGGAGTCATCAAATAAAACCCTGGTGCACATTATTAAGAATACGTTGCAAGAAAACAAAAAGTCTTGGCATAACAGGCTAGTTTTCGCACTATGGGCCGACAGACTGACCACCAAGAGGTCAATTGGTATTTCCCCATATCAGTTGGTCTATGGCACTGAAGCGGTTTTTCCTACCTCCTTAGGGGTTCCTGTCATGAAACTATTGCAAGAGATGCAAGCTGAGCCAAATGAATCCCAAAGAAGGATAAACCAGATGATCCACTTACAGTAGTCTAGAGAAGAAGTATACAACAAAACTCAGGTTGTCCAGGAGAGCATTAAAAATATCTTCAAAAAAATAACTAAAGAAGATGACTTTGAGCTTGGTGACTTGGTTCTGAGATAGGATGCTTGAAATGAAGATAAGGGGAAGCATTGTTATAACCCTAAAATGTACCACACAGGTTTACCTGGCATCAGGCCAACTCATGACTCTTCCTAGCCAAAGCCATGCTGAACAAATCCTCAAAAAACCACTTAAATCAAGGAACCCGCGCTCTAACCTTTCACTGGGTGCAGTTGACCGCTTTCTGGCCTTCTACTGCACGCAGGTGACCACAGGCTAACCCACTACAGCCCGCGTTTTACCTAACAAAGCAAAAAATCAGGAAAGTTTCCGTCGGGACGAAGAGCTTTTTGTCAATTAACTGGAACTCTCATCCATGCATGGCCGAGAGTTCGCCTAAAACCCTAGCTCCTTCTAGCCTATAAAAGGAGGGTTAGGGGTACTATTCAAAAGAGGAAAAATCATAGCAAAGAAACTCTGCCAAAATTGCCAGGTCCATTATTGTCCCAACCCTTTAGCCTTTCCTCAAGCTTTAGGAGAAGTTCAAGCACAGCAGTTGGAGGACAAAGAAGAGGAAGAGCCCAGGATC